>JAWMAR010004141.1:0-59574 GCA_036785375.1 Leucoraja ocellata | reverse complement strand
CGGATGCGGGGGTGAGGTCAGAGGTCAGTCTGAATGTGAAAGGTCAGGGGTCAGCAGGTGTTGCAGTGAGTTTGGGAGGGTGGTTTTAGGGTTGAGGGTCGCTGCAGGGGTGAGAGGTCAGTGTGGGGAGGGCAGTTGTAACCGGTTCCACTGAGGAATGAAGGCCATTCACCCATCAGCCGTCTCCTGTCTCTTTCACACTCACTCCGCCAAGCCGACTTACTCTTCAAAGCTGAGCAACCATTTCTTAACAAGAAACACCAAATGCAAAGTCCATGCTGATTCAGATTCCATGGAAAGGTCGTGAGAAATAGCTGAATAGTCCATTCGGCCCATCAAGTCTACTATCTCGTTCAATCACGGCTGATCTATCTTTCCCTTTCAACACAATTCTGCTGGCTACACCCCATAACCCCCAACATCCGTTCTAATCAATAATTTATTTATTTCTGCCTTAAAAAGGCCGTTGACATGGCCTCCATCGCCGTCTTTGGCAATGAGTCCAACAGATTCACCACCCTCTGACTAAATAAATTCCTCCTCATCACCTCCCTAAAGGAACGTCCTTTCCCTATCTCCACTAGTGGAAACATTGTGAAAGTGGCCTGTCACAAAGTAATGTAAATTTATTAAGATGGTGTCAAAACAAAGTTAGACACAAAAATCTGGAGTAACTCAGCTGGACAGGCAGTATCTATGAAGAGAAGGAATGGGGGATGTTTCGGGTCGAATACCTTCCTCAGACGGTCGGGCGAGGGTGTCGACCTGAAACATCACCCATCCTGAGTGCTGCCTGTCCTGCTGGGTTACTCCAGCATTTTGTGTGGAACTTCGGTGTAAACCAGCATCGACAGCTCACAATGCCCAGAGCAAACAAACATAATTGATGGTGCCCTCCCCTAATTCCCCATTTGATGTGCCTCCCCTAATTCCCCATTTGATGGTGCCCCTCCCCTAATTCCCCATTTGATGGTGCCCTCCCCTAATTCCCATTTGATGTGCCCTCCCCTAATTCCCCATTTGATGGTGCCCTCCCCTAATTCCCCATTTGATGGTGCCCTCCCCCTAATTCCCATTTTGAATGGTGCCCTCCCCTAATTCCCCATTGTGGGAAACAGGCCCGTCTGCCCTCCAAGTGCACGCTGACCACAGTTTTTGTAAATTACACTGTTGTGCAGGGAATAGATAAGAAAGTGGATAACCTAGTTAGCTTGAGTTAACGTACAAACACGTATGTTTTTGAGATGTGGGAGGAAACCAGAGCACCTGGGACAAATCATCATCATCTTCGGCGGTCACTCGAAACGAGTATGACTGCCCTCTCCTCTCCATATGGTCGTCACTTGTGGGTCTGCACATGTGTCTGTAGAGGCCGATCTACGATCCACACACCTTGGTGCAACGTGGGCGGTGGAGACTGGCGGTAGTTGGTATTCGTCGTGCCCCCTTTCTTCAGACTGTTCCTGGACAAAATGTACGCGGTCACAGGGAGAACATGCAAACCTCGCAGACAGCACCTGAATCTATGAGGCAGCAGCTCTACCAGCTGCACCATTGTGCCACCCTGTTAAAGGGAAGTAAATATGGGCACTGACGGGATTTGAACCTGTGATCTTTGTTTACAAGATGTTAAAGTTGGCACAGTTGCCTTACCAAATGGCCACAGTTATAAACTGAATCAGCAAAAAATATACCCAGTAGTTGTTTCAAAATTTGAAAAAACATCCTCCCACCCCCCACGCTCAGTCTGAAACATATAAAATGGGTGCAGGAGTAGGCCATTTGGCCCTTCGAGCCAGCACAGCCATTGAATATGATCATTGCTGATCATCTAAAATAAGTACCACGTTCCTGCTACTTCCCCATAACCCTTGATTCCCTTAGCCCTAAGAGCTAAATCTAACTCTCTCTTGAGAAGAAAGGCATCGACCCAAAGCATCACCAATTACGTCTATCCAGAGATGCTTCCTGTCCCGCTGAGTTACTCCAGCATTTTTTGTCCATCTTCAGAGTAAACCAGATAGACTACAGTTCTGCAGTCTGCACTTCCTTCACACACATTTTTCTGGTCATTGGCTGAGAGGAGAGAAGCAGAGACAGAAGTCAAGGCCGTTATTCGCAAGCAGTGAAGTGTGGGAAATATACTGGAGGAGTGGCAACACTTCTGGAGGAGAAATCGGAAGAGATAGGAGACCAGTGTCAGAGCAGATTCCTGGAGCGAGCAGAGGCCAGTGGCATTGAAAGGCCCTTGTTTGTTCCAACTTGTCTTTATAGACGGTCAACATGTGAGGGTGGAAGGGAGTCTGGCTGCTGAACAACAGATGCTGTGTGTTGGCTACTGTCATGCTGTTGTGGAACATGGAAGATGTTGGTTTGAGAGAGAAAGAGAGAAGCAAAAAGAAAGGCAAAGAGACAGAGAGATGGACAGAGTGAGACAGAAACAGACAGTGAGAGAGACAGACAGACAGAGACAGTGATAGAGACATAGACAGAGAGAGACAGGCACAGAGCGAGAGAGAGAGAGAGACAGGCGCATGGCGAGAGAGAGAGCGAGGAGGACGTGGGGAACGATGTATAATCGAGCGAAAAAGGCAGACTGTTGCAGTGTGTTATAAAGTGGAAGGCAGAGGGATCATTGTGAACACCAGTGTATGGAGCAGGAGAGAGAAGGAGAGAGGACAAGGAGGTAGATGGAATGAAGGTGTGCAAAGGCAGTGTGAGTGGGCTGGGTGTGGTATGTGGTATTAACACTGGACTGTGGGAGAGCTGGGAAGGGGAGGGGAAACAGGGAGAAAGCAAGGACTACCTGAAATTGGAGAAGTCAATGTTCATACTGCTATTTCAGGTAGTCCTTGCTTTCTCCCTCTTTCCCCTCACCTTCCCAGCTTTCCCACAGCCCACTGTCTCCGCCTCTTCCTTTCTTCTTCCCCCCCCCCCCCCCCCCACACATGAGGAAATATTATACAAATAGAACCGCTTGGATAGTGACTTTTATATAAGTTAGGTAATTTGCAAAAGAAAAGCTTAAAGTTTTCCTGGTAGACTTAGATAACCCACACCTATGGGAATTACCCTGTTGGTCTCTGGAGTGCAAATTTGACTTTTTCTGCAGACGATATTCTTTGGAAGACAACTCGGCAAAGGAACATTTGTATGATGCACTATGCTATCGAGAAGCATTAGAGGTCTACCCTTGTTTACAGGAGAAAGAACATGAGAAAAATATGGGAAAAATGGGCATTGGAAGAAACAGACTCTAACATGTTTATACAAGCCCATAATGAACTATTTGGTAAAGGACAAATTGTGTGTTACCTTGCTACTATCAGAAATACATCTGTTCTCTTTACAGGATAAATATGCCTTATACTATCTGTTGGCACATGAGGGAGGGACATGTGCTATTGTGAAAGACAGATGTACGATTGAAATTCAGGATAGAACTAGTAATATCACCAAACATCAAAATGACATTATTACACTGCTCGATGGGAATGCAGGAGGGTATTGAATGGGGAGACTGGGGATTTGGGGGATTTTATAATTGGATAATTTGTACTACTTTGGTTCTGTCTTCACCAAGGAAGACATTAATAATCTGCTGGAAATAGCAGGGGACCGAGGGTTAAATGAGATGGAGGAACTGAGTGAAATCCAGGTTAGCCGGGAAGTGGTGTTAGGTAAATTGAATGGATTATCTGAATGGTGGCCGATTAGGAAAAGGGGAGATGCAACGAGACCTGGGTGTCATGGTACACCAGTCATTGAAAGTAGACATGCTGATGCAGCAGGCAGTGAAGAAAGCGAATGGTATGTTAGCATTCATAGCAAAAGGATTTGAGTATAGGAGCATGGAGGTTCTACTGCAGTTGTACAGGGTCTTGGTGAGACGACATCTGGAGTATTGCGTACAGTTTTGGTCTCCCAATCTGAGGGAAGACATTCTTGCCATAGAGGGAGTACAGAGAAGAATCACCAGACTGATTCCTGGGATGTCAGGACTTTCATATGAAGGGGTTGGACAGGCTAGATGCAGGAAGATTGTTTCCGATGTTGGGGAAGTCCAGAACAAGGGATCACAGTTTAAGGATAAGGGGGAAATCTTTTAGGACCGAGATGATGAAAACATTTTTCACACAGAGAGTGGTGAATCTGTGGAATTCTCTGCCACAGAAGGTAGTTGAGGCCAGTTCATTGGCTATATTTAAGAGGGAGTTAGATGTGGCCCTTGTGGCTAAAGGGATCAGGGTTTATGGAGAGAAAGCAGGCACAGGATACTGAGCTGGATGATCAGCCATGATCATATTGAATGGTGGTGCAGGCTCGAAGGGCTGAATGGCCTACTCCTGCACCTATTTTCTATGTTTCTATATATGCAGCAATAGTGGTTTTGTGTTTGTTCGTGGGAATTGCTTTTGTTAAATGTATTATTTCTAGACTAATGACAGCCTTGGGTAATGTGGAAACTGGTGAGAAGATATTATTGCAGCATCTAGAAGAAGACATTCTAATGTTGAATGATGAGGTAGTTGAAAGGATGGTAAATGCGCAGGTTGAGAAATAATTATTAGAAGATGAATGTATTAGAATGAATAAAATGGAGATAGATCAGTGGTATGGAACCCAGAATAGCTGAGCACCCTAAGGGCTAGGGTATTAAACACAGCAGAGAAGTAGGGAACAGCATTGGTGTCAACAAGCCAGCCTGCTGACCTACGTGGTCCAGGTTTTGGGGGCTATAAAGCATCTCGAGGTTAGGTATAAACTTGGATGACTAATATGCCAATGCTGATGAATCTCTGCCTTGTGTTATTATCCTATTAGTGGTCATAGAATGACCAGAGTGGGGAATGAGGAAATATTATACAAATAGAACCGCTTGGATAGTGACTTTTATATAAGCTAGGTAATTTGCAAAAGAAAAGCTTAAAGTTTTCCTGAACCGAAATAAAGTGCAAACAGACACATACACACAGGCAAAGATGAATCAAAACATGGAGGCCTGAACCAGAACCTGCTTAGCTTAGGTTATTGTTTGGGGCAATTATAACACTGGAGGAAATTGTATTTGATATGGCTTTGTGTTGAAGATTCGGAAGCTGAATAAGGGGCCTCTTCTTAGGCCATCTGCTCTGTCTCTATGGTACATTTTTGAGCTCTGAATGTGACATAAAGGTGAAGAGTTATGGCTTGTTTTGCTAGGTTTGAGAGAATTCAAGGCTGAGAGATGATAGACTGCAGTTAGCTTTGGCTGTGTACAATTATAATGTGTGATAAGGAATAAGATGCAAGTGAAAGAATAGTTGCTTTGAGAAATAATTAGATTGAGGGAGTAGTTTATAGAAGGTTGAAGCAGATGGAATTCTGACGTAATGGTCTGAGATGTAGTCTCTTGTGTTCTGCCTGGTACATGAGATTGGAAATCCTACTTCCCGATAACAGGAAAGGCACCAAACTCATATTAAGTAAATTGACAGATTTACGACCCATGTATCTGGATGGGAGATGGAAATGTGCGTTTTGAACTTAGAAACTGTAATTCAGCAAACCTATATAATTAATGTTTTAAAGACATAGGTAATGGTATTTCAAAATGTGTAAAATTATAATAACACCAATTATGAAATGTATTGGCTTAATAGAAAGGTACACTTTAGAAATTGTTTAGATTTATAGAAATATATTTTCTCTTGGTATAGACAGTGTGTATGACTTGTGTGATCATTGTGTTATATATGTATCTTGTATTTTGAGGAATGGTCTTTCATAAGAGCCTACTGGGGTTTTGCTGTGTTGAAATAAAATAATTCTAAAACAGTTATAAAGCACAGGCAAACGAAGGCTGTAATGAGGCCAGGGAAGGGGGATCATGTGACTGATGTTGTAAATCACCAGAAGGACTCAGATGATTGGTTACTAGCTTGTCATACCCTCTGTATCTGAAATGTCTAATACCTATATAAATGCCATGAGTTTGTATCAAAGTTACTCCTCTCTGGACCCGCCCCAGAGCATCAGCTCTGTGTTGGAAGGTTCAAGAGACTAGTCTCAGCTGAATAAAGAATTGATTTTAACAGCAACAAGTGTTTGAGTCAAGTTGACTTTAGATTGAAAGAACTCAGTTTAACATTTGGTGTCAGAAGTGGGATTCAGATGGATAACCGACAACTCAAGGAAAGAAAATAAGAGTCAAACTGCGCACTGATCAGACCAGAGGAATTGGCCAAGCAGGAGTGAGTAGTTAAACACCACTCTGTTTTCCTCTTCTCCGTATTCTCTGCGTAGTCGACCCTTCGTTCTTGTGTTGAACGGGATCCTGACAGAATCAAGTCAATCTAACAAACCTTGTTGAGTGGTAAGATAGACTTTTAAACATACTGGTCCATTGAGAATGGAAAGACTCTGCCATTTGGAATGGAGAGACTTGGTCATTGGGAATGATCGATGGTAAATGATGGCTGAACTGGATCCTGTCAGCTAAACACTGACAATGCTAAATTCCTCTTGGTAATTTGGAATGGCAAGAGGGTTGAAATGGATCCTTCCTCTTGTCATTTAGAATGGCAAGAGGGGAGTTAAAGATTTGGAAACAGGGTCGGCTAAACACTGACAATGCAAAATTAATCTTGAATCATTTGGAATGGTGGGAAACAATTGAATTCAGATCCAGCGATGTCACAGTTGTTAAATAAGAAATAGTAAAATGTTAACGTCATTATTATATTGTTGTAAGAATAAAGCATAAGAATATTAATACTGTGTATGGAATAAGTGGGTGTGAATATTCTAGTGTGATAAATTTAATAAGTGGAGGTATTGAGACAAGAGTGTGCACACTAGAGGAATAAGCAACAGGAGAGAGAGAGAGAGAGAGAGAGAGAGATAAGACTGAAAACAAGCAGGCTGGAAATTCTGGAAGATAAGAAAGGACTGTGCAGTTCAAATGGTTGGCCTTCAATTAGCAGTGGGAGACGAAGGGGAGGTATAGAAAATAATTGGAATTTGTTCCCCATCAGCCCCCGGGTCACAGTCCGAGCTCTAGTCAGTGGTGACAGAAATTTACCCAAGTTTCAGGAACCGACAGTGCATCCACCTCGGGCGTCTGAAGCAAGGCATACTAGGTCCCAGTCTAGAGAAGGTGCTGAAGAACAGTCCCTAACCCCAGAGCCCTAATACCTCCTCCACCCAATCAACAAGACAACGACGAAACAGCCATGAATAATGTGTGGCTGCTGTGGAAACCACATGAGATGATGGCAATTTTGTTGGGAGTGCCTAAGAAACGGAATCCACAAGCTTTCATTGAATTTTTAAGAAGAACGATATCTGTATATCACGCTGATTCCCGAGATTTATGGGTACTAGTTCAGCAAGTCTTAACAGCGGTTGAGTATACCAGATTCTTGGTTCATTTAACCTAGAACAACCATGCAGCCCTAGTGGTGGCGCACCCAGGGGCAGGTAACAATGAGGATCGATTACAGCTTATGCTGGCAGCCGTGGGCCTCACTCTCCAGCAGCCAATCGATATATCAAAGGGAGATATGAAACCAGGGGAAGGAGAGGCTGCAGAAGATTTTCTGGGAAGGTTTAAAAAACCCATCTACGGCAACCAGTCAGGTGACACTCAGTATCAGCAAGGAAATGACTGGCCACGGTTTTGTGCTATGGTTATGAACTGTTTGCCTTCCAGCGTTGCAATGGGTATTTAAACCAATAATATGGACTGGTCAGAGTCTTCATCGGCCCGCATGTCAAGAGCTGTGAGAGCCTTTTGGAAAGACTGTCCTATTGGAGACAGTGAAGCCCAGGTAAAGGTAAAAAACGAATATGTGATGAGAGAAACGAGAGAATTTCCACCAGTGGCTGTCCCTGACTGAATGGGCTAATATATCTGGATGTTACCCTGTTTACAGATGGCAGCTCATTCATTGTTGAAAAGGGAGAATGGTTGTCAGGCTATGTGATTGTTAATCAGGAGGGAACGACCATTGAAGCAGCATCTTTTGAGGCTCCCTTCTAGGCCCAGCTAGCCGAACTATTTGCGTTGACTATAGCCTGCACCCTGGCCGAAGAACTATCTGCAAATATTTACACAGACTGCCAATATGCTTTTGGAGTGGTTCCTGATATGGACAATTATGGAAGAATCGGGGGTTTCTAACCTCTTCAGGGACAGTGATATCTCACAAAAATGGATTTCTAATTTGCTACAGGCCATTCAGTTACACAGTCAGCATGCTGTTATCAAAGTTAGAGCCCATAGTATAGGCCAAGCCCCAGAGACATAGGAAATTGCCTTGCCAACGAGTTAGCTAAGAAAGCTTCTAGAAGTTACCACATTGTTGGGTCCCACACGATGAGGCAGTTTAAAAATTCTACTAGGAATAAGTCTCCCTCGAAAAAAGGAATGCCAACCATCCAAGAAGTACTTCAAATACAGGAGGACGCTCCTGCATGGGTAGAACAGCTGTGGCAGGACCAGGGTTGTCTGTACGATCCTGTCACTAGCTTATGGGTTACGCCTGCCGGACAGACTTGCAGGTCTGATGAGCTTGCGTTGTGGGTTATTGAATTTGTACATTTTGCAACTCATTGTGGGGCCAATGCTGTAAGTGATATGCTTTTAGAGACCTGGTGGCATCCAAAACTTTTGACTTGTCCCAACGCATCAGCCAGCAATGTCTGATTTGCTAGCAGCATAATCCAGGTAAAGGCTTGGCCTGTGAACCAGTTAAGACTCCTTTACCATTTGAGACCTTTCAAGTGGACTACATAGAGTTGGAATGATTTCAGTGTTATAAGTATGTTTTTGTAATTATTGATGTTTTTAGTAAATTAATAATTAGTGTAAAGACCTCTCATGTGTGTGGTAGCATTATGGTTTTTGAATGAATGCTGAAGTTAAGTCTTTTATTTGTTGTAAATCACATGTTATAAGTGTAGGTGTGTGTCCCTTTAAAAAAAAAACTGTAAGCAGGGGGCTGAAGCTTTTTTTACAGCTACCCTCCGCTGTGAGGTTAACCTCTCAATTTAAAAGGGGAAATAAGTTAATTGCTGAAACACGACCAGCTTTAATGGTTTGTTTAGATAAACATTCTTGTTGATGAAGGTAACTGACTGATAATGGGTTAGTCATGAGTTAACGTGATATTTTGCTAAATCACTGGAATATAACATCTTTGATCACTCCTGTTTGACAGAAAAATTGAAAGTATGTTGGGTTTATTTTAATTTGTTGTATTTTACCTGTGTTTAAGATGCAAACAGTATTATGTGACAATCCACCTGAGATTTCGAAGTGGATTGATTTGATTGTTTGCTGAAATTTTCAGAAACAGTGTATCGGATAGTATGGAGAACTATAGAAGAGGGGCAGAATAAGAATACAGACCACTCCATCTGGTACAGCATGAATAATGCCTGCGGGAATCCTATGTATTAACTTTAACCTGTGCTTTGCAAACTTCTCATTCACAGGTCAGGGCTGCATATGGTGAGGAGCCAGCAGTCAAAGTTCTAACTAATATCGAGCCATGTTGCTATGTGCTGGTCAGGAACTGGATGGGTAAGCACTTGGACCCAATCCGACCGCTGCCAAGGTCGAGGGTCGTGCTGCATGAGTTCATCTGAACCACTGCAAATTGATTGGGGAGCCCAATCAAAAGGGGGGAGAAGAGTAATTTTATTAAGTTTTTAGTTTTTACATTTCTGCTTTGCTTGGGAGTTGTATCATTATAAGTTTAGTTGTATCATTATAAGTTTAGTTTTGAATCCTTATTTTGCTATATGGTTAAGAATATGCGACTGATTACTGGACTGACTGACTGAAGGACGTTTAAATTGAGTGAATAGTTGTTTAAGCTAATTAATGAAGAAATTAGCTTTTTGTGAGCCTTTGCATATTTCAGATAAATTAAAATGAGGCGATTCATCCTGCTATGCATCCTGATGCTACTACAGATGGAGGGAAATGAAGGAAAAGTTTGACGATGTGTCCTGGGACAAACAAGCAGAGTCTTTCACCTCTGCAAAAGAGATGTGGCACAGTGCAATGGCCCAGCTGCCTTTGGATCCTGGGATGTCACCAAGATTGACTATTGCAATGGGATACAGCGTCAGCCTGATTGGCAGGTAGACTTAGATAACCCACACCTATGGGAATTACCCTGTTGGTCTCTGGAGTGCAAATTTGACTTTTTCTGCAGACGATATTCTTTGGAAGACAACTCGGCAAAGGAACATTTGTATGATGCACTATGCTATCGAGAAGCATTAGAGGTCTACCCTTGTTTACAGGAGAAAGAACATGAGAAAAATATGGGAAAAATGGGCATTGGAAGAAACAGACTCTAACATGTTTATACAAGCCCATAATGAACTATTTGGTAAAGGACAAATTGTGTGTTACCTTGCTACTATCAGAAATACATCTGTTCTCTTTACAGGATAAATATGCCTTATACTATCTGTTGGCACATGAGGGAGGGACATGTGCTATTGTGAAAGACAGATGTACGATTGGAATTCAGGATAGAACTAGTAATATCACCAAACATCAAAATGACATTATTACACTGCTCGATGGGAATGCAGGAGGGTATTGAATGGGGAGACTGGGGATTTGGGGGATTTTATAATTGGATAATTTGTACTACTTTGGTTCTGTCTTCACCAAGGAAGACATTAATAATCTGCTGGAAATAGCAGGGGACCGAGGGTTAAATGAGATGGAGGAACTGAGTGAAATCCAGGTTAGCCGGGAAGTGGTGTTAGGTAAATTGAATGGATTATCTGAATGGTGGCCGATTAGGAAAAGGGGAGATGCAACAAGACCTGGGTGTCATGGTACACCAGTCATTGAAAGTAGACATGCTGATGCAGCAGGCAGTGAAGAAAGCGAATGGTATGTTAGCATTCATAGCAAAAGGATTTGAGTATAGGAGCATGGAGGTTCTACTGCAGTTGTACAGGGTCTTGGTGAGACGACATCTGGAGTATTGCGTACAGTTTTGGTCTCCCAATCTGAGGGAAGACATTCTTGCCATAGAGGGAGTACAGAGAAGAATCACCAGACTGATTCCTGGGATGTCAGGACTTTCATATGAAGGGGTTGGACAGGCTAGATGCAGGAAGATTGTTTCCGATGTTGGGGAAGTCCAGAACAAGGGATCACAGTTTAAGGATAAGGGGGAAATCTTTTAGGACCGAGATGATGAAAACATTTTTCACACAGAGAGTGGTGAATCTGTGGAATTCTCTGCCACAGAAGGTAGTTGAGGCCAGTTCATTGGCTATATTTAAGAGGGAGTTAGATGTGGCCCTTGTGGCTAAAGGGATCAGGGTTTATGGAGAGAAAGCAGGCACAGGATACTGAGCTGGATGATCAGCCATGATCATATTGAATGGTGGTGCAGGCTCGAAGGGCTGAATGGCCTACTCCTGCACCTGTTTTCTATGTTTCTATATATGCAGCAATAGTGGTTTTGTGTTTGTTCGTGGGAATTGCTTTTGTTAAATGTATTATTTCTAGACTAATGACAGCCTTGGGTAATGTGGAAACTGGTGAGAAGATATTATTGCAGCATCTAGAAGAAGACATTCTAATGTTGAATGATGAGGTAGTTGAAAGGATGGTAAATGCGCAGGTTGAGAAATAATTATTAGAAGATGAATGTATTAGAATGAATAAAATGGAGATAGATCAGTGGTATGGAACCCAGAATAGCTGAGCACCCTAAGGGCTAGGGTATTAAACACAGCAGAGAAGTAGGGAACAGCATTGGTGTCAACAAGCCAGCCTGCTGACCTACGTGGTCCAGGTTTTGGGGGCTATAAAGCATCTCGAGGTTAGGTATAAACTTGGATGACTAATATGCCAATGCTGATGAATCTCTGCCTTGTGTTATTATCCTATTAGTGGTCATAGAATGACCAGAGTGGGGAATGAGGAAATATTATACAAATAGAACCGCTTGGATAGTGACTTTTATATAAGCTAGGTAATTTGCAAAAGAAAAGCTTAAAGTTTTCCTGAACCGAAATAAAGTGCAAACAGACACATACACACAGGCAAAGATGAATCAAAACATGGAGGCCTGAACCAGAACCTGCTTAGCTTAGGTTATTGTTTGGGGCAATTATAACACTGGAGGAAATTGTATTTGATATGGCTTTGTGTTGAAGATTCGGAAGCTGAATAAGGGGCCTCTTCTTAGGCCATCTGCTCTGTCTCTATGGTACATTTTTGAGCTCTGAATGTGACATAAAGGTGAAGAGTTATGGCTTGTTTTGCTAGGTTTGAGAGAATTCAAGGCTGAGAGATGATAGACTGCAGTTAGCTTTGGCTGTGTACAATTATAATGTGTGATAAGGAATAAGATGCAAGTGAAAGAATAGTTGCTTTGAGAAATAATTAGATTGAGGGAGTAGTTTATAGAAGGTTGAAGCAGATGGAATTCTGATGTAATGGTCTGAGATGTAGTCTCTTGTGTTCTGCCTGGTACATGAGATTGGAAATCCTACTTCCCGATAACAGGAAAGGCACCAAACTCATATTAAGTAAATTGACAGATTTACGACCCATGTATCTGGATGGGAGATGGAAATGTGCGTTTTGAACTTAGAAACTGTAATTCAGCAAACCTATATAATTAATGTTTTAAAGACATAGGTAATGGTATTTCAAAATGTGTAAAATTATAGTAACACCAATTATGAAATGTATTGGCTTAATAGAAAGGTACACTTTAGACTTATAGAAATTGTTTAGATTTATAGAAATATATTTTCTCTTGGTATAGACAGTGTGTATGACTTGTGTGATCATTGTGTTATATACGTATCTTGTATTTTGAGGAGTGGTCTTTCATAAGAACCTACTGGGGTTTTGCTGTGTTGAAATAAAATAATTCTAAAACAGTTATAAAGCACAGGCAAACAAAGGCTGTAATGAGGCCAGGGAAGGGGGATCATGTGACTGATGTTGTAAATTACCAGAAGGACTCAGATGATTGGTTACTAGCTTGTCATACCCTCTGTATCTAAAATGTCTAATACCTATATAAATGCCATGAGTTTGTATCAAAGTTATTCCTCTCTGGACCCGCCCCAGAGCATCAGCTCTGTGTTGGAAGGTTCAAGAGACTAGTCTCAGCTGAATAAAGAATTGATTTTAACAGCAACAAGTGTTTGAGTCAAGTTGACTTCAGATTGAAAGAACTCAGTTTAACAACAGCTGCTGACAACCTTCTACCGCTGAACCACAGAGAGCATATTAATGTATGGCATCTCTGTGTGGTATCTCAACTGCACGGAGGCGGAGAGGAGAACTCTTCAGCGCATTGTCCACAGAGCGCAGAAGATCATTGGGACACAGCTACCAGCCTTGGAGGGCATCTACCACACACGGTGCCTCAGGAAGGTCGTCAGCATCCACAAAGACTCCTCACACCCTTGTAATGGACTGTTCGAACTACTTCCCTCCGGCAGGCAGACGTTACAAGGAAGCTGCATACCAAATCTCGTTGCACTTATGTGTAATGACAATAAAATATATTATTATTATTATTATTATTATTATTATTATTATTATTATTATTATTATTATTATTTGCCACCTATTTATCCATCTGTCTAAATGTTTTTTAAACACGGTGACTGTATCCGATTCCACCACGTTCTCTGGCACATGATTTAGATATCAATCAATCCCTTTGTAAAAAGAACCCTTTGATTTCCTTTAAACCTCCATGTGCCTTACCTCAAACCTATCCCTCATGTTTTTGAAACACAGACCATGCTTCTCCAAGCTCCCCCCATGGCTAAAGTCCTCCAGTCCAGGCAACATCCTGCTGAATTTCCTTTGTACTCTCTCCAGTAAAATCGCATCCTTCCAAACAGTCTGGTGACATTTACTGTTCAGCCAAAATGAAAAACTATGCACTTGTTCAAGTTAAGTTCCATCTGCCATTCCTTGGGCCTCTGTCCCAGCTGATTTAAATCTTTTGGCAATCTTAGATAACCTTATTCAATGTCGACTGTACCACTAATGTATTATCCATCAACTTACTAACCAAGGCAATCGCATACTCATGCAAATCATGGACATAGATGATAATCAACAGTGGACCCAGCACTGATCCCTGCAACACAACACTGGACATACGCCAAACACTAAAACAGCTCAACACAACCACGTCTATAGCCAGTTTTCTATCGATTGAATAGCTCACCCTGGATCCCTTATGGTCTAACTTCTGGACCTGTGTACCATACATGACCATGTCAAAGGCCTTGCTAAAGTCCATGTGGCAACATCTACTGCCCTTCCCTCGCCAAATTCCATGGTCCCTTTTTTGAAAAACCCAGTCAAATTCTTGAGGCATGATTTCTCATGCACAGAACCATCATGACTGTTCCTCCTCAGTCCTTGCCTTTCCAAGTGCAAGTGGATCCACTCATAATCCCCACCAGTGACTTTCCCACCACTTACATTAGGCTCACTGGTCTGTAGTTCCCTGCCTTTCCCGAACTGTCTTTCTTAAGTAAAGGCAACACATTAGTCTTCCGGTATCTCAGCCATGCCTAACAGTAATCCAAATATCTCTGCAGAGCCTCTGCATTTTCATCCCTGGTTTCACACAATGTCCAAAGATAGCCATGATCAGGCCCCAGGGATTTACTCTTTTTTATGCAGTATAAGACACAAGTGCTTCTTTTCAGATTGAACGTATAACAGTACGGGTCCTTCAGCCCACAATGTTTGTGCCTAACATGATGCCTAATTAAACTGATTTCATCGGCCTGTATATGATCCATACTTCTCTATTCCCTGCACATCCATGTGCCTATCTAAAAGCCTCTTATACACCACTATTGTATCTGCCACCACCAACCCAGGCAATGCAAACAACACTCCCACTATTCTTAGTAAAAAACCTGCCCCACATAGTCCTTTATGCTTTCTCCCTCTCATCTTACAGCTATGCCCGCTGGTACAGGACATTTGCAACCTGCAAAAATGTTTTGACTGTCTACCTTATCTCTGCCTCTCAACGTTGATATGTTACCAGACATCATAGTTCTCTTCACTGAATCCCTCAGTTCATGTAACATTCTCCATGGCTCCAAATATAGACATCCACATTGATCCTTCAGCGACCCTAATCTCTCCTGAGTTACCTTTAGCTCTTAATATACACAAATCCACCCCTTTTATAACCTACTCTGCCAAAGATATCTAGTGTCCTCTTTTTGGTCTTTTGCTTTTCCAGTTACTAGATTTGCTTCATCTTAGCTGTCTACACATGATATATACCTCTTTTATCCTTCCTCTATTTCCTAAAAGGATTGATCAATTCAGTTTGTTGACAAATACTTTATTTAGCTTTTATAGGTGTATAGTTGCATCACGGTCTGGTTTGGCAACTCAAATGCCCTTGAACAAAGAAAACTACAGGGGAGACACTAACAGGTCACTCACAGGTATAACCTCTCCAACATCTGAGTGATCTGTAGAGGGCAATGCTTTAAAAGGCAGCTAATATTGCTAAAACCCCACTACAGCCTGGCTGTGAACACATTTTGCTCCTACCAACAGAATGAAAGTTGACAAATCTGAAAATCATGGTCACCAGTTTCAAGAACAGCTTCTTTCCATTAATTATAGTGCTTTTAAACATGACACAACCTCAGTGATTTCCTGTGCACCAAGTTTTTGGCGGCACCATGGATTTCAGTTGTTGCACAATTTTGGTTACCTCGTAATGTTGTTATTAATTTAATGTACGTTTAATTATTAATTATGATCTGCATGTTCCTGTGTAGCTGCAGCAAGTGTCAATGTAATTTTTCCATTGCGGATACATATGACAATTAAACGTTCTTGAGTCTTGAGAGCCCAAATATCCCTTGTGGACCCTTGTTCCCTCATCCCGATGACCTTTAATGAACTGATAAATTGATCAAAATGGTCAAAACTAGATTCTCTTGCAGCATATTTTGTTATATCCCACATTTCAATCACTTTCTGAGTATAACACAACCCTTAGGTGCCTTCTAACCCTCGCCTTCCTCACCTGATTCCCACTGGTTTCAGGTGACTTTGTCTGTCGGGACATTTTTCTGCACTACACTAACTCTGCCCCATAATCAGATCAGTTTTATTTTATCTCACGGTTTACACAATCCTAATTTGAGGAAGGACATCCTTGTGATTGAGGCAGTGCAGCGTAGGTTCATAAGATTGATCCCTGGGATGGCGAGACTGTCATATGAGGAAAGATTGAAAAGACTAGGCTTGTATTCACTGGAGTTTAGAAGGATGAAGGGATCTTATAGAAACATATTAAATTATAAAAGGACTGGAGAAGCTAGATGCAGTAAAAATGTTCCCAATGTTGGGCGAGTCAAGAACCAGGGGCCACAGTCTTAGAATAAAAGGGAGGTCATTTAAGACTGAAATGAGAAAAAACGTTTTCAGCCAGAGAGTTGTGAATTTATGGAATTCCCTGCCACAGAGGGCAGTGGAGGCCTCTGGATGGATTTAAGAGAGTTAGATAGAGCTCCAGGAGCTTGTGGAGTCAAGGGATATGGGGAGAAGGCAGGCACGGGTTATTGATTGGGGACTATCAGCCATGATCACAATGAATGACGGTGCTGGCTCAAAGGGCTGAATGGCCTCCTCATGCACCCATTGTCTATGTTTCTATGTTTCTTTTTTTCTTTTTTTCTTTAAATTAATTTTTTATTTTATTACAAGTAAGTACAATCATATGGCACCAAAGTGCCTGATATATATTTTCATAATACATTTTATGTACAACTTCTTTTTTTTTTGTTACATTGAAAAAAGATTAGAATAAGAAAAAGAAGTTAGACAGTAAAGGATAGAAAGATGTGAAATATATAGTGTGTGAAGAAAACGAGTAAATGAAGAAAGTTGAGAATGAGAAAATAGAAAAAAATAAAAATAAAAGTAAAAAAAGGAGATCATTATTTATAATCTTGACCAACCCTCGTCCAGTCCTGAAACAGTTATTTTTACAATTGTGTTGCACCATATGATTCCAAAAAAACGACGAATGGAGACCCTCGTTATGAATTGGTTTGATTTATCCATTAGGAGGAATCGCATTTCCTCAAGATGAGCGGTGTCCAACATACTTGCAATCCACATTTTAAGCGTTGGTATTGATGTACCCTTCCAAAATTTAAGTATTAATTTTTTTTGCTATTATTAAACCATAGTTAAAGAATAGATTTTTAGATGTGTTCAATTTATTCCCATCTTCCATTACGCCAAATATAATCATTTCAGTATTAGGTTCCATTCTTGTCTTGAATAATTTTGTAAATATTTCAAAAATATAATTCCAAAATCTATAAAGTTTTATGCAAGAAACTAAGGAGTGTGTTATCGTTGCATTTTGGGCTAGACATTTATCACAAGTGGCGGATATATTTGGATAAAATTTGTTCAATCTTGTTTTTGAATAATACAATCTATGTACAATTTTAAATTGAATTAGATTATGTCTTACATGAATTGAACATTTGTGAATATATATCAAGTATTTTTCCCATGTAACCTTCGTGATTTTTATCATTGGTTCCCGTTCCCACTCTTCTCTAAGTACCTCTGTTGATGGTAGGTGTATATTTAGAATACTATTTTATAAATATGATTATACTGGACTCGCTGCATGTCCCTATCCAGCTATCTAGCAAGTTAAACAATTAATCCAATAAAGACCCGTAGACATGAGATGTTGTTGATTCTTTACTGTTTTCAACTGTAAAACTGTAACATACAAGCAGAAAGAGAAACCGCATATTTAGTAACGTTATACACTTGGTATAGAAACATAAACTATGATGCCACCACTAAATACAATGCTGTTATGTAAGAAACCAGCCAGGGCACATGAAACATTCTTAACTGTTAATAATAGCAATGCTGCACAATAACGTATAAAGCTGCTGTTACACAAACATGATTACTCACAGACAATGCTTCTAACAAACTGGTGCGGTAGGATGGCAGAAATTACACACTAGAATTACAGTGTGCACCATGCGGTACTGTCCCTGAGCTGGGCTTCCTGGCTTATGACAACTTCCTGCCTAACAGGAAAGGTAACCCAAAGCTGTAGGAACCTGAACATCCAGCAGGTGGCATTAATATCTGCAAACAGAAAGTGGTCCAGCACACTCCCCGCCTGGGGTCTCCCAGACCCCATGCACATTTCCCATTTAACCCTCAGAGTCCTCGGGAGACAGGAGGAGAACCACTTCGGTGATTGGGCGGACCTAGAGCTTCTGGGACGGACCGTGCCCCGGGGTCAGCTGGGATGTCGTGCGTGGGAACGAACCTCCACTGATGAGATGGCGAAAACTGATGGATGCGTTGGATACGGCTGTGGACGCATGTGTAAATCGCCACGATCGGTTACAGATGTACCCCAGTACTACTTTGCCGTCCGTGTGGTAGGGGATGTCGTCCATCTCCTTCGCAATCGTCTCTGCGATTTTGACAGCCAAGACCGCTGCGCACGATTCTAGTCTTGGAATAGTGAGCTCTGGCTGGGTTGCTAGCTTTGCTTTGCCAAAGATGAAGCCCACCTCCGTTATTCCGTCTTCGGTGATGACCCTCGGATACGCAACTGCGTATCTTGGCTTGCCTGATGCGTCCGAGAACAGATAGAGCTCCTGTTGTAGCATGCTCAACTTTGAGAATGTGGTGTAGGGCCGTGGAATCTGTTGCATCTGTAGACCCTGGAATACGTCCCTCCACTTGGGTAGGTCTATGTGCTCCACCAATACCTACATCGCCAACAACTACCCATCCCAGATCCAGCTTCTGGGCGTACGGGGCATTGTTGGGACCGTTAATTAGTTTCCTCACTTTATGCACCTGCAGAATATCTCTTCCCAATAGGAGCAGTATTTTGGCGTTTGGGTCCAGTGGAGGAATCGCGTTGGCAATGCATCTGAGATGGCTGTGGTGAAGCGCAACGTTGGGAGTGGGGATCTCGGCACGGTTGTTAGGCACTTGATTGCATTCTAGGAGTGGAGGAAGAGGGAGCAATGTCTTCTCATCCACAGACTCCACCATGTAACCACAGGCTGTTCTACCTGCAGTCTGCTTAAGCCCGGCACATGTCCGCAGTGAATATGGCTTAAGATTGCCTTTAACCCCAAAGATATTGAAAAACTCGGATGTTGCGAGAGAGCGGTTGCTCTGTTCATCTAAGATGGCGTACATCCTGCGTGCCTCTTGGCGACGTCCTTCTGGATAGACTGAGATGAGACATATCTTAGCGGATGCTCTCGCGCTGACCCCATCACCGCACACCTCCGTGCATGTGGAGGTGATCTCCTGGTTTACTGCTACCTCTTCCTCCCCGCCATGCTCAGATGCGGGGGGAGATGGCTCGGACTTCCAGGGGGCTGGGCCTGGATGTAGAGCGGAGAGGTGTCTGTCACTGTTGCACTCGGTACATTTCACTTCTGCTGTGCAGTTCTTGGCGAAATGACTTGTGGAGGAGCAGCAGCGGAAACAAATGGAATGTTCCTTAAGGAAGTGTTTGCGGTCTTCCAGGCTCTTTTCTCTGAAGGCTCTGCACTTCTTTAATGGATGAATCTTGGCATGAATGGGACACAGCTTTGATGGGTCACTGGATTTCTGTGTCTCAGGAGTTGTTGGAGATGCTTGTGTCCTGTGGACGGAGACGAGAGTTTTACCATGTCTCTCTATGTTATCCCTCTGGACGATTGCTGGACGAGAGAGGCAAAGATTGAAGCTGGGATCCGTTCTGGTTTTTGCCTCCGCACGGATAAAGTTGGCAAACACTTTAAATGGGGGGAAAGAGATGCGGTGGCAGCGTTTATAATTGGATCCAAATTCAGTCCACTTTTCCTGGATGTTATAAGGAAGCTTCTCAACAATCGGTGCAACTCCCCTGGAGGTATCAAGGTAAGACAAACCAGGTAGATACCCATCGGCCTTTGCCGCTTCGATTTCTGACAGAAGGTCCCCGAGCTCACGTAGCTTGTATGGCTCTTTGATGGTGATCCTGGGAAAGTTCTCGAGCTTGGTAAAGAGGGCATGCTCGATAGACTCGGGTGAACCATAAGTTTCTTCCAGCCTCTGCCAAGCCATCTTCAAACCTGCTTTAGGATTCCTCATGTTGACAGCCTTAATTCTTGTTGCCTGCTCCGAGGATTCTTTCCCAAGCCATTTTACTAAAAGATCGAGCTCCTCTCCGGGTGAAAGGCCCAGGCCTTCTATGGCGTTTTGGAAGGAGGATCTCCAAGCCCAGTAATTCTCAGGCTTGTCGTTAAAGGCCGTCAATCCTGTTGTAACAAGCTGGCTGCGAGCGAGGTATTTGGCGAGGTCCATGGTGGTGAGATTGATATCGTTGGTGGCTTGAGGAGAGTTGTTAGAGCCGCTGTGCAGAAAGGTTGCCGTTGGCTTTCTATCCTCCAATTTATGCTCCACGTTTCCTTGCACATTACTGGGATTGTGATGACTATGAAATGAACTGGCCAGATTAGATTTGGTCTGGTGAATGGGCGGCAATGGACAAAATACTATGCTACCACTCTCGAAATCATAATCAGTGACATGTTGGCTTGACTTTATGCTGGCTTGCTCTATGACGTAGTCCAGAGTACGCTCGTGCTGGTTTTGAGGGCGAGCAGGGCTCGGTGATCTATCACGTGACTCTTGTTCTGCTAATAAACCTGCTTCTATGGTGTCGGCCTCTGCAATGGCTGCTTCCATCTCTTTCTCTTGCTGCAAGGCCTCTAAGGTGGCCTGAATCCGCGCAGAGTCGACCTTCATATCTATCTCTCTCTGAGCGAATGCTGCACTAGCTTCGGCTGCTTTTGCTTTAGCCCGTGCTTTAAGGGCGGCCATGCTGGCACTGGAGCTGGCTGCAGAGCAGTACGAACGAACGCTGAGGGACTTGGCTTCATTCTGTGAAGCGTTGTCTTGGTTGCTTGTTGCCATGGCGTTGAGGTGTGGACGGGCAATGTGATGATGTGAGCCACCCTGTAGTACAGCTTGTTGTGGTGCTGTCTTTTTACTATACTGGACTCGCTGGATGTCCCAATCCAGCTATCTAGCAAGTTAAACAATTAATCCAATAAAGACCCGTAGACATGAGATGTTGTTGATTCTTTACTGTTTTCAACTGTAAAACTGTAACATACAAGCAGAAAGAGAAACCGCATATTTAGTAACGTTATACACTTGGTATAGAAACATAAACTATGATGCCACCACTAAATACAATGCTGTTATGTAAGAAACCAGCCAGGGCACATGAAACATTCTTAACTGTTAATAATAGCAATGCTGCACAATAACGTATAAAGCTGCTGTTACACAAACATGATTACTCACAGACAATGCTTCTAACAAACTGGTGCGGTAGGATGGCAGAAATTACACACTAGAATTACAGTGTGCACCATGCGGTACTGTCCCTGAGCTGGGCTTCCTGGCTTATGACAACTTCCTGCCTAACAGGAAAGGTAACCCAAAGCTGTAGGAACCTGAACATCCAGCAGATGGCATTAATATCTGCAAACAGAAAGTGGTCCAGCACAATGATATTAATTTTTGTGAGTCAGCTTCAATATTCATCGCTTCTTCCAATACTTCAGAGGTTATTTTTTTGATGTCCTTGTATACATTTTTTCATGAAATCGCAAATCTGAAGATATTTAAAATATTGGTTGTTTTTCAATTTAAATTTTAATTGTAGTTGTTGGAATGATAGTAGGTTTCCCATTTCGTACATATCCCCGATCCTTCTAATTCCGAGACTTTCCCATTGGTTATATGTCTTATCAATAAGAGATGGTTTAAATAAAGGGTTATTCGCAATTGGCATTAACAATGATAGATTTCTTAATTCTGTCTGTTGGGTAGAACTATCCAACCAATAAATCATATTCTTAATATGCACTGCCCAGTAATCTACATTACTAAAACTCAGTTCTTGACCGCTTTTCCCGATCTGTGCTACGATTTCCGAGAGAACGCCGCCACCTACGGCCGTCATTTTTGGCCACCTCCCTCAGAGCCCCCCTCTGCCGCATATGTGCCGAGGATTTTTCCCCTCGATGAAATATGAGTGATATATTAATGTTTTAAAATCATTCCCCATTCTCTCTGCTGCCCCCGCTGGCGGCAGGGGAGGGAGCGGCTATAAAACCCGGAAGCGTCCCGCTTCAATCACTTTCTTGCCGGCCACGAAGTGAAAGGGTCACGGCTCTCTGAGCTGCAGCTCTGCTCCCAGGTGAGTGCTTTTTCACCCAGTTGTATGTATGTTATTCACCATGCTCTGAGGTTTCTTGGCATTTTGTTGGAAAGAGTTTTCATATTTGTCTACTATGTATATTGTGTTTGAAGTGAATTGAAAATAAAACCCATTTGCATTTGTATATGTGTCTACTATCTGCACTGTCTTTGAACTGAATTGAAAATAAAACCCATTTGTATATGTGTCTATCTGCACTGTCTTTGAACTGAATTGAAAATAAACCCATTTGTATATGTGTGTACTATCTGCACTGTGTTTGAACTGAATTGAAAATAAACTCATTTGTATATGTGTGTACTACCTACACTGTCTTTGAACTGAATTGAAAATAAACCCATTTGTATATGTGTGTACTATCTGCACTGTCTTTGAACTGAATTGAAAATGAAACCATTTGTATATGTGTGTACTATCTGCACTGTCTTTGAACTGAATTGAAAATAAACCCATTTGTATATCTGTGTATCTGCACTGTCTTTGAACTGAATTGAAAATAAACTCATTTGTATATGTGTGTACTATCTGCACTGTCTTTAAACTGAATTGAAAATAAACCCATTTGTATATGTGTGTACTATCTGCACTGTGTTTGAACTGAATTGAAAATAAACCCATTTGTATATGTGTGTACTATCTGCACTGTGTTTGAACTGAATTGAAAATGAAACCATGTGTTATTGTTTTAAACCGTTTTGCCAATTTGTTTCTCTTGGGTTTTAAAATGATTACACCGGTTTCCAGGTAACTAAAGCATGATGTGTATTGTGTTTGAAATGGTGATGTAAATTGTAATGCATGTGTTGCAACGTTTTCAGGCCAGGAATGCGCGAAAGAAGCTTTTTATTTCGACCAGAAACTGTGTTTAAATTTAAAATCGGCTGATTTTATGATTTTGGCGGTTGCGAGATGGCGGCGATGACGTAATTTCCGGCTATCGGCAAGCCGACGGCGATGACGTAGTTTCCGGCCTGTGGCAAGATGACGACGGTGATGTCATTTCCTGTCGGAGGCAAGATGGCGGCGACGACGACATTTCCGGTCGGAGACAAGATGGCGCTGAAGCGGAGTGCACGAAATGTTGCATAATTCTACTGGTAAGTTTGTTTGTTTGCTGCAATTCTGTTTCAGGGTTGTGTTTCAGCAAAAGCTGCCATTGTGTTTCAGCCGTTGCAGCATTGTGTTGCACCACTGTTGCTGCTATTGTGTTGCTGCATTGTGTTGCACCACTGTGTTGCTGCATTGTGTTGCACCACTGTGTTGCTGCCATTGTGTTGCTGCACTGTGTTGCTGCACTGTGTTGCAGCATTGTGTTGCTGCCATTGTGTTGCTGCACTGTGTTGCAGCACTGTGTTGCTGCGTTGTGTTGCTGCGTTGGAGTACAACACGATTTGAAGATGCGCTCAAATATTCGGCTGCTTTCTCTATGGTAAGTCTGTGTTTGTTGGACGTTATTTAAAAGCAGCATTTAACCAAAACCGTTTCAGCAAAAGACTCTACAGCACGATTTGAATATTCGTTTTGCACAGTATATTTTAGTGGTGTGTGTGAATATATGTGTGTGTGTGTGTGTGAATATTTATGTGTGTGTGAATATTTATGTGCGTGTGTGAATATTTATATATGTGTGTGTGTGTGTGAATATGTGCGTGAATATATATGTGTGTGTGTGTGAATATATATATGTGTGAGTATATATGTGTGTGAAAATATATACGTGTCATTGCGTGAATGTGTGTGTGTGTGAATAGGGGGTTGCACGTAAGGTCACAAGGTAATAGGACTTGACACACGGAGCCGCTCAATCCATCTGAAGACATCCGTCACTTCCAGTATATGTTATTAATGCAAGAAACGCGTACTTTCCTATCTGTTAAAAACCGCCAAAATGTTGAATTTGTGCTCTGAAAAAAATTGTGGAAGTTGGGGTAAGTGTGAGAGACATGAACCCAACATTGGAATTCCAAACGTGAAATGAAATGAAGGTAAAGAGAAGCGAGAATGGAAGGAACAACAGCAGCTAAAGTGCTTGGTAAACATTGGCTGTGCAGATATCGTAATTTAGAATATTGGGATTATCGTGTTTGCTCACTGCATTTCATCAACAGTAAGGCATTATTCATGTTTTTTCTTGATTCCTTTGGTATCTCAAAATTCTCACAAGTGATAATCTGGCTGTAAATTTTACTTCAGATGCGTTTTCATTTTGTACGTAAAAACCTACTTGAGAACTATGGGCGATTATGTAAATAAATAAATTAAAAAATATATATATATACAGCCAGTTTTATTACTTCTGAAACTTTTTAGTTGCCAAAGGAATCAAGAAAAAGCACAAATAATGCTTTAGTGTTGATGAAATGCAGTGAGCAAAGGGCCAATGTTCGCTAAGCATCTCCCTGGAAGGTGGAGTTGGAAACGATGGTATGTGCCTACCAGCAGTACATCGCGTGTAATCCATTTGGTGTACCGTGACCCAACTGCCGTGAAACCTCCGTGTGTGTGTGTGTGTGAATATGTGTGTGTGTGTGTGTGTGTCTGAATATGTGTGTGAGTGCATGTGAATATATATACGTGTGTGTGAATATGTGCGCGTGTGTATATATGTGTGTGTGTGTGTGTGCAAGATTATATGTGTGTGAATATGAGTGCGAGTGTGTGTGCATATGTGTGTGAGTGCATGTGAATATATATATATGTGTGTGTGTGAAATAATATGGTATTTCATAGTTCAGAGCTTATTTGATATGTTTAATAGCTTGATGGCTGTCAGGAAGTAGCTGTTCCTTAATGTAGGTGTTACAGTTTTGAGTTTGCATAAGTCGGACGTGACTCCAGAAGTTGGGCATCAGTCAGTCCACAAGCTGTGAGAGTCAGTCCAAAGGCCATGAGTTAATCCCAAGGCAGTGAGTGAGTCCACAGGTCATGAGTAAATTGCTCACTGTCCCCCTCCTCCACTGACATACCCCACCTCAATACACTGCCCTCCGCCTGGCTATAGGATGCACCCCCTACTGAAGATGAATGTCCAATGATTAGGAGAGAATGCTTTGAAGTTGTGGACAGAACTCTTCCAGATGTCTTCAGCAACACCAAGCATTTTGGTGCCCCCCCCCCCCCCCCGCCCTGCCAGTACAGGCCTCAGTGACTGAGCTGCCAGCCCAAAAATCCATTCAGCCCACAAACTCCATACTAGCCCTCTGGAAACCAGTACCTTTGGCCTAATGTACTAGCTCAACAGAAATCTGAAGGGAAATGTCAAAGGTTTCGGGAAGGTGCAGCAGGCAGTAAAGAAAGCGAATGGTATGTTAGCTTTCATTGCAAAAGGATTTGAGTATAGGAGCAGGGAGGTTCTACTGCAGTTGTACAGGGTCTTGGTGAGACCACACCTGGAGTATTGCGTACAGTTTTGGTCTCCAAATCTGAGGAAGGACGTTATTGCCATAGAGGGAGTGCAGAGACGGTTCACCAGACTGATTCCTGGGATGTCAGGAATGTCTTATGAAGAAAGGCTGGATAGACTTAGTTTATACTCTCTAGAATTTAGGAGATTTAGAGGGGATCTTATAGAAACTTACAAAATTCTTAAGGGGTTGGACAGGCTAGATGCAGGAAGATTGTTCCCGATGTTAGGGAAGTCCAGGACAAGGGGTCACAGCTTAAGGATAAGGGGGAAATCCTTTAAAACCGAGATGAGAAGAACTTTTTTCACACAGAGAGTGGTGAATCTCTGGAACTCTCTGCCACAGAGGGTTGTTGAGGCCAGTTCATTGGCTATATTTAAGAGGGAGTTAGATGTGGCCCTTGTGGCTAAGGGGATATGGAGAGAAGGCAGGTACGGGATACTGAGTTGGATGATCAGCCATGATCATATTGAATGGCGGTGCAGGCTCGAAGGGCCGAATGGCCTACTCTTACACCTAATTTCTATGTTTCTATGTGAAGGATGGAACATCGCCCAAGAATGTTGTCATTAATAGCGTGCATCGTTGAATGAAGACTTCTGAGATATTCTCAGATTTTCCTTCTTAAAATTTGACTGCTGACTTTATATTAAAATTGTCTCTTTTTATCAGCAGGAAATAGTCATCAAGAGGTAGTGAACAGCAGAACACAACAAGACACAACAAGTAAAAACTTAATAAATCTCATCTTTAAATTTTAAATTGTTCTTATATTTTAAGAGTCATTCACATTTCAAACTTTAATAAAACCTTTTTGCACTTTTAATGATGTGTGTTCTTCATCTGTGGACGCATGTGTAAATCGCCACGATCGGTTACAGATGTACCCCAGTACTACTTTGCCGTCCGTGTGGTAGGGGATGTCGTCCATCTCCTTCGCAATCGTCTCTGCGATTTTGACAGCCAAGACCGCTGCGCACGATTCTAGTCTTGGAATAGTGAGCTCTGGCTGGGTTGCTAGCTTTGCTTTGCCAAAGATGAAGCCCACCTCCGTTATTCCGTCTTCGGTGATGACCCTCGGATAGGCAACTGCGTATCTTGGCTTGCCTGATGCGTCCGAGAACAGATAGAGCTCCTGTTGTAGCATGCTCAACTTTGAGAATGTGGTGTAGGGCCGTGGAATCTGTCGCATCTGTAGATCCTGGAGCGCGTCCCTCCGCTTGGGTAGGTCTATGTGCTCCACCAAGACCTACATCGCCAACAACTACCCATCCCAGATCCAGCTTCTGGGCGTACGGGGCATTGTTGGGACCGTTAATTAGTTTCCTCACTTTATGCACCTGCAGAATATCTCTTCCCAATAGGAGCAGTATTTTGGCGTTCGGGTCCAGTGGAGGAATCGCGTTAGCAATGCATCTGAGATGGCTGTGGTGACGCGCAACGTTGGGAGTGGGGATCTCGGCACGGTTGTTAGGCCCTTGATTGCATTCTAGGAGTGGAGGAAGAGGGAGCAATGTCTTCTCATCCACAGACTCCACCATGTAACCACAGGCTGTTCTACCTGCAGTCTGCTTAAGCCCGGCACATGTCCGCAGTGAATATGGCTTAAGATTGCCTTTAACCCCAAAGATATTGAAAAACTCAGATGTTGCAAGAGAGCGGTTGCTCTGTTCATCTAAGATGGCGTACATCCTGCGTGCCTCTTGGCGACGTCCTTCTGGATAGACTGAGATGAGACATATCTTAGCGGATGCTCTCGCGCTGACCCCATCACCGCACACCTCTGTACATGTGGAGGTGATCTCCTGGTTTACTGCTACCTCTTCCTCCCCGCCATGCTCGGATGCGGGGGGAGATGGCTCGGACTTCCAGGGGGCTGGGCCTGGATGTAGAGCGGAGAGGTGTCTGTCACTGTTGCACTCGGTACATTTCACTTCTGCTGTACAGTTCTTGGCGAAATGACTTGTGGAGGAGCAGCAGCGGAAACAAATGGAATGTTCCTTAAGGAAGTGTTTGCGGTCTTCCAGGCTCTTTTCTCTGAAGGCTCTGCACTTCTTTAATGGATGAATCTTGGCATGAATGGGACACTGCTTTGATGGGTCACTGGATTTCTGTGTCTCAGGAGTTGTTGGAGATGCTTGTGTCCTGTGGACGGAAACGAGAGTTTTACCATGTCTCTCTATGTTATCCCTCTGGACGATTGTTGGACGAGAGAGGCAAAGATTGAAGCTGGGATCTGTTCTGGTTTTTGTTTTTGCCTCCGCACGGATAAAGTCAGCAAACACTTTAAATGGGGGGAAAGAGATGCGGTGGCGGCGTTTGTAATTGGAGCCAAAGCCGGTCCACTTTTCCTGGATGTTATAAGGAAGCTTCTCAACAATCGGTGCAACTCCCCTGGAGGTATCAAGGTAAGACAAACCAGGTAGATACCCATCGGCCTTTGCCGCTTCGATTTCTGACAGAAGGTCCCCGAGCTCACGTAGCTTGTATGGCTCTTTGATGGTGATCCTGGGAAAGTTCTCGAGCTTGGTAAAGAGGGCATGCTCGATAGACTCGGGTGAACCATAAGTTTCTTCCAGCCTCTGCCAAGCCATCTTCAAACCTGCTTTAGGATTCCTCATGTTGACAGCCTTAATTCTTGTTGCCTGCTCCGAGGATTCTTTCCCAAGCCATTTTACTAAAAGATCGAGCTCCTCTCTGGGTGAAAGGCCCAGGCCTTCTATGGCGTTTTGGAAGGAGGATCTCCAAGCCCAGTAATTCTCAGGCTTGTCGTTAAAGGCCGTCAATCCTGTTGTAACGAGCTGGCTGCGAGCAAGGTATCTGGCGAGGTCCATGGTGGTGGGATTGATATCGTTGTTGGCTTGAGGAGTTGTTAGAGCCGCTGTGCAGAAAGGTTGCCGTTGGCTTTCTATCCTCCAATTTATGCTCCACGTTTCCTTGCACATTACTGGGATTGTGATGACTATGAAATGAACTGGCCAGATTAGATTTGGTCTGGTGAATGGGCGGCAATGGGCAAAATACTATGCTACCACTCTCGATATCATAATCAGTGACATGTTGGCTTGACTTTATGCTGGCTTGCTCTATGACGTAGTCCAGAGTACGCTCGTGCTGGTTTTGAGGGCGAGCAGGGCTCGGTGATCTATCACGTGACCCTTGTTCTGCTAATAAACCTGCTTCTATGGTGTCGGCCTCTGCAATGGCTGCTTCCATCTCTTTTTCCTGCTGCAAGGCCTCTAAGGTCGCCTGCATCCACACAGCCTCGACCTGAATACGTGCAGCCTCGACCTTGATATCTATTTCTCTCTGAGCGAATGCTGCTCTAGCTTCGGCTGCTTTTGCTTTAGCCCGTGCTTTAAGGGCGGCCATGCTGGCACTGGAGCTGGCTGCAGAGCAGTACGAACGAACGCTGAGGGACTTGGCTTCATTCTGTGAAGCGTTGTCTTGGTTGCTTGTTGCCATGGCGTTGAGGTGTGGACGGGCAATGTGATGATGTGGGCCACCCTGTAGTACAGCTTGTTGTGGTGCTGTCTTTTTACTATACTGGACTCGCTGGATGTCCCTATCCAGCTATCTAGCAAGTTAAACAATTAATCCAATAAAGACCCGTAGACACGAGATGTCGTTGATTCTTTACTGTTTTCAACTGTAAAAAGACAATGCGTCTAACAAACTGGTGCGGTAGGTTGGCAGAAAATTACACACTAGAATTACAGTGTACACCATGCGGTACTGTCCCTGAGCTGGGCTTACTGGCTTATGACCACTTCCTGCCTAACAGGAAAGGTAACCCAAAGCTGTAGGAACCTGAACATCCAGCAGGTGGCATTAATATCTGCAAACAGAAAGTGGTCCAGCACACTCAGCTTACGATAGTCCCGCCATCCCGGGAATTAACCTTGTAAACCTATCATGAAAGTAAGCATGCAGTTACAGCAGGCAGTGAAGAAAGCGAATGGCATGTTGGCATTTATAACAAGAGGAATCGAATATAGAAGCTCCCTCAATAGCAAGAAAGTCCTTCCTTAAATTAGGGGACCAAAGCTGCACACATACTCCAGGTGTGGTCTCACTAGGGCTCTGTACAACTGCAGAAGGACTTCTTTGCTCCTATATTCGATTCCTCTTGTTATAAAGGGCAACATGCCTTTCGCTTTCTTCAATGCCTGCTGTAACTGCATGCTTACTTTCATAGACTGATGAAGAAGGACCCCCAGATCCAATTGTACTTCCCCTTTTTCCCAACTTGACGCCATTTAGATCATAATCTGCCTTCCTGTTTTTGCTACCAAAGTGGATAACCTCACCTTTATCTACATTAAACTTAATCTGCCATGCATCTGCCCACTCACCCAACCTGTCCAAGTCACCCTGCATTCTGATAGCACCCTCCTCACAGTTCACACTGCCACCCAGCTTTGTGTCATCTGCAAATTGGCTAATGTTACTTTGAATTCCTTCATCCAAATCATTGATGTATATTGTAAATAGCTGCGGTCCCAGCACCGAGCCTTGCTGACAGAGGCCCGAGAGCCATTGGAGTGGTCGCAGAGTGAAAACCCGAGCGCGGGGCTTGCTTTTTTACAGAGGCCCGAGAGCCATTGGAGCGGTCGCAGAGGGAGTGGAACCGAAATCTGCAACGTTCCGACTTCCCGTTCGCATTTCAAAACAAGTGGGCTTGAGGAAGCTGCTGATTGGTGGAAGCGGACAAGGGGGAGCAGCTGATTGGGAGACAGGTCCTTGCTGATTTCTTCCAGCAGTTTGTATTGTATTGTTTTGTATTGTATTGTACTTTGTATTGTATCCTAGGTAAGGGGGGAGAATGACGGCTAGGGCAGTTTACTGTTCTGGATGTCAGATGTGGGAGGTCAAGGATCTGATAACCTTCCAGATGTACACATCTGCGCCAGGTGCGTCAAGATGGGGCTCCTAAGGGACCGTATCAGGAACCTGGAGCAGCAGCTCGATAACCTCCGTCTGGTCAGGGAGAGTGAGGAGGTCATATAGAGGAGTTACAGAGAGGTGGTCACTCCAAGACCACAGGAGGCAGGCAAGTGGGTCACGGTTAGGAGGGGCAAGGGGCAGAGGCAGGGACTAGGGAGTCCCCCAGTGTCTGTACACCTTGACAATAAGTACTCCAGTTTGAGTACTGTTGGGGGGGGACAGCCTACCTGGGAGTAGCAACAGTGGCCGGGCCACCGGTACAGAGACCGGTCCTGTTGCTCAGAAGGGTAAGGAAAAGAAGAGGAGGGCATTAGTAATTGGGGACTCTATAGTTAGGGGGTGAGACAGACGATTCTGTGGACACAGTCGGGAGACACGGATGGTAGTTTGCCTCCCTGGTGCCAGGGTCTGGGATGTGTCTGAACGTGTCCAAGATATCCTGAAATGGGAGGGAGAGGAGCCTGAGGCCATGGTACATATAGGTACCAATGACATAGGTAGAAAAAGAGAAGAGGTCCTGAAAGGGAAATTTAGGGAGTTAGGAGGAGAGTTAAGGAAAAGGACCGCAAAGGTAACAATCTCGGGATTACTGCCTGTGCCACGCGACAGTGAGAGTAGGAATGGAGCGAGGTGGAGGATAAATGCGTGGCTGAAGGACTGGTGCAGAGGGCAGGGTTTCAAGTTTCTGGATCATTGGGGCATCTTTTGTGGAAGGTGTGACCTGTACAAAAGGGACGGGTTGTACTTGAACCCGAGGGGAATCAATATCCTGGCGGGGAGATTTGCAAAGGCTACTGTGGAGACTTTAAACAAGAATGGTTGGGGGGAGGGACTCAAATACAGAAAGCTAGTAGACAGTGTGTGAGGCAGGAGGCAGAGAAGGGAAGCACTCAGACCCAACATGTAGGGGGAGAAAGAAGAAAACAATAATAAACAGAGAATAAAAGGTGGTGGGGTTCTTAAATGTGTGAGCAAAGAGACAGAGGGGTGTAAAATGAGGGTAGAAGTAATAGGTAACAAGGTGAAAAGTATAAGGGGCAGGCAGACAAATCCAGGGCAAAAATCAAAAAGGGCCACTTTTCAACATAATTGTATAAGGGGTAAGCGTGTTGTAAAAACAAGCCTGGAGGCTTTATATCTCAATGCAAGGAGTACTCGTAATAAGGTGGATGAGTTGAATGTGCAGATAGCTATTAATGATTATGATATAGTTGGGATCACGGAGACATGGCTCCTGGGTGACCACGGCTGGGAGCTGAACATCCAGGGATATTCAATATTCAGGAGGGATAGACAGAAAGGAAAAGGAGGTGGGGTAGCGTTGCTGGTTAGAGAGCAGATTAACGCAATGGAAAGCAAGGACATTTGCTTGGAAGATGTGGAATCGATAAGGGTAGAGCTGCGAAACATTAAGGGGCAGAAAATGCTAGTGGGAGTTGTGTACAGGCCACCTAACAGTAGTAGTGAAGTTGGGGATGGCATCAAACAGGAAATTAGAAATGCGTGCAACAAAGGTAAAACAGTTATAATGGGTGACTTCAATCTACGTATAGATTGGGTGAATCAAATTGGCAAGGGTGCTGAGGAAGAGGATTTCTTGGAATGTATGCGGGATAGTTTTCTAAACCAACATGTAAATGAACCAACGAGAGAGCAGGCTATTCTAGAGTGGGTATTAAGTAATGAGGAAGGGTTAGTTAGCAGTCTTGTTGTGCGTGACCCATTGGGCAAGAGTGACCATAATATGGTTCAGTTCTTCATTAGGATGGAGAGTGACATTGTTAATTCAGAAACAATGGTTCTGAACTTAAAGAAAGGTAACTTTGAGGGTATGAGACGTGAATTGGCCAAGATTGACTGGCAATTGATTCTTAAAGGGATGACGGTGGATATGCAATGGAAGGCATTTAAAGACTGCATGGATGAACTACAACAATTGTTCATCCCAGTTTGGCAAAAGAATAAATCAGGGAAGGTAGTGCATCGTGGATAACAAGGGAAATCAGGGATCACAGCAAAAGATGAAGCGTACAAATTAGCCAGAAAAAGCAGCATACCAGAGGACTGGGACAAAATCAGAGACCAGCAGAGGAGGACAAAGGGCTTAATTAGGAAAGGGAAAATAGATTATGAAAAAAAGCTGGCAGGAACAGAAAAACTGACTGCAAACATTTTTATAGATATGTGAAGAGAAAGAGATTAGTTAAAACAAATGTAGGTCCCTTGCAGTCAGAAACAGGTGAGTTGATCATGGGGAACAATGATATGGCGGACCAATTGAATAGATACTTTGGTTCCGTCTTCACTAAGGAAGACATAAATAATCTGCCGGAAATAGCAGGGGACCGCGGGTCAAAGGAGTTGGAGGAATTGAGTGAAATCCAGGCTAGCCGGGAAGTGGTGTTGGGTAAATTGAATGGATTAAAGGCCGATAAATCCCCAGGGCCAGATAGGCTGCATCCCAGAGTACTTAAGGAAGTAGCTCCAGAAATAGTGGATGCATTAGTAATAATCTTTCAAAACTCTTTAGATTCTGGAGTAGTTCCTGAGGATTGGCGGGTAGAAAACGTAACCCCACTTTTTAAGAAGGGAGGGAGAGAGAAAACGGGGAATTACAGACCAGTTAGTCTAACATCGGTAGGGGGGAAACTGCTAGAGTCAGTTATTAAAGATGGGATAGCAGCACATTTGGAAAGTGGTGAAATCATTGGACAAAGTCAGCATGGATTTACAAAAGGTAAATCATGTCTGGCGAATCTTATAGAATTTTTTGAGGATGTAACTCGTAGCGTGGATAGGGGAGAACCAGTGGATGTGGTGTATCTGGACTTCCAGAAGGCTTTCGACAAGGTCCCACATAAGAGGTTAGTATACAAACTTAAAGCACACGGCATTGGGGGTTCAGTATTGATGTGGATAGAGAACTGGCTGGAAAACAGGAAGCAAAGAGAAGGAGTAAACGGGTCCTTTTCACAAAGGCAGGCAGTGACTAGTGGGGTACCGCAAAGGCTCAGTGCTGGGACCCCAGCTATTTACAATATATATTAATGATCTGGATGAGGGAATTGAAGGCAATATCTCCAAGTTTGCGGATGACACTAAGCTGGGGGGCAGTGTTAACTTTGAGGAGGATGCTAGGAGACTGCAAGGTGACTTGGATAGGCTGGGTGAGTGGGCAAATGTTTGGCAGATGCAGTATAATGTGGATAAATGTGAGGTTATCCATTTTGGTGGCAAAAACAGGAAAGCAGACTTTTGGTGGCCGATTAGGAAAGGGGAGATGCAACGAGACCTGGGTGTCATGGTACACCAGTCATTGAAAGTAGGCATGCAGGTGCAGCAGGCAGTGAAGAAAGCGAATGGTATGTTAGCATTCATAGCAAAAGGATTTGAGTATAGGAGCAGGGAGGTTCTAATGCAGTTGTACATGGTCTTGGTGAGACCACACCTGGAGTATTGCGTACAGTTTTGGTCTCCAAATCTGAGGAAGGACATTATTGCCATAGAGGGAGTGCAGAGAAGGTTCACCAGATTCCTGGGATGTCAGGAGTGTCTTATGAAGAAAGACTGGATAGACTTGGTTTATACTCTCTAGAATTTAGGAGATTGAGAGGGGATCTTATAGAAACTTACAAAATTCTTAAGGGGTTGGACAGGCTAGATGCAGGAAGTTTGCTCTGGATGTTGGGGCAGTCCAGGACAAGGGGTTACAGTTTAAGGATAAGGGGGAAATCCTTTAAAACCGAGATGAGAAGAACTTTTTTCACACAGAGAGTGGTGAATCTCTGGAACCCTCTGCCACAGAGGGTCGTCGAGGCCAGTTCATTGGCTATATTTAAGAGGGAGTTAGATGTGGCCCTTGTGGCTAAGGGGATCAGGGGGTATGGAGAGAAGGCAGGTACGGGATACTGAGTTGGATGATCAGCCATGATCATATTGAATGGCGGTGCAGGCTCGAAGGGCCGAATGCCCTACTCCTGCACCTAATTTCTATGTTTCTATATTTCTATCTCCCTCTCAGTCCCATATTTCCCTTTTACCCCCTTCACCCCCACCCTGTCCCATTACACCCGTATACCTCCTTCAAGCTTTACATTTCACACCTCCTCTTCTTCTGAAACATTCTCACCGTTACATCTCTAGCCTTTGTTACTTACTCCACAATCACCCCCTCACCTTATCCACCCATCATTCGCTAAGCTTCACCTCACCCCGCCTCACTTTCCCAGCTTTCCCCCACTCTAGTCTGAATGATTCCAACCAGATACATCTATCCATTTGCTCCACTGATGCTGCCGGACCCACCTCCATCACTGTTGTTTTTGTTTAAGATTCCAGCACCAAGAATTGAAAGAACGTTGAATACAAAATAATGTATTTAGTTCAGAGATATATTGTGCAAACAGGCCCTCTGGTCCACTGAGTCTGCACAATCCAGTACACTAGCCCCATACACTAGCACTATCTTACACACTAGGGACAGTTTACTAAAAACAATTAACCTCCAAATCTGAATATCTTTGGCATATTGGAAGATGCCAGAACAACTGGAGAAAACCCACACGGTCACAGGGAGAACATACAAACTCTGTATAGACAAAACATCAGGATTGAACCCAGGTCTCTGGTGATGTGAGGCAGCAACTCTACCACTGTGCTGCCCAATCTTTCCCCAAACGCTGAAACCCAAGACAGCGTTTGAAACCGGGACCTTACCTTAATGCCATGTCCAGAAAGAGCAGATCCTGATAGAGTTGACAAAGATGTACAAAACAATCAAATTAATACACCACAAACATTAAATTCTACTTCCCTGTAACAGGAGCCAATTACAATTAATTTAACCTGCGAAAATGGCTCTGTCCAAAGACAAAGTGCTGCAGGAATTCAGTAGTTCAGCACAATCTGCCTGACCACAAGTGGAATGGACAGATGACATCTCAGATCAGGAACTTTCCTCAGACTGATGAAAAAGAGTGAAAGGAAGCAGAGGCACGCAGGACAAAGCCAGCAAGTAAATGCGTTTTACCTGTGAGGCGTGATTAGCATAAAGGTGGAGTAAGTGCCAAAGGCTCAAGGTGAAAGGGACAAAATGCCAGATAAGGAGAGCGCTGAAATATAAAATTAAAGGAAGATATATGGGTGGAAGGGAGAGAGGGAAATATAGGGGGGTTGCACATAAGGTCATCGGGTCAAAGGGTATGACACGCGGAGCAGCTCAATCCATGTGGAGAACATGGCTGCCTCGGCAAACACTGTTAACACACTGAACCTGTATCTTCTTACCTGTTAAAAATCGCCGGGGGAGCGGAGCCGGGGGGTTGCGGGACCGTGGCCATGGGGAGTGGGGCCGTGGCTCCAGGCAACGTCAGTTGGGGACGGTTTGATTCCTCCACCCACCAAGAGTCACTGACCATGCTGCACCGACACCCTGACCTCATCCTCTTCCTCCTCCCTCCCCCCCCACCCCCGGCCGTGGGGATACACGGCTCAGGGTCAGCGGGTGTGCAACCAGTCTGGATGCTGGGACAGAAGAAGGGCCGGCTGTGCTGGCAGCAATAGCTAACGATGTTACAAAACCTACCTTCAGCGGCGCTGCAGATCTATCACTGGCTGTGTGCACGACTCCGGAGCCTTTGAGGGGGTGAGGGGGAGGGATTATAATGCAGGTTTGTGTCACTTGTCAGAATGGGATTTCCTCGGGCTTTTAGGCGATGAAGAAAAATTGATCGGAATTGCGTTCCGGTTTTTTATAATATAAATCGCTGGACAATTTGATAGTTCGATTAAAGTAAAATCCGACGTCGAACTATCAAACTATCAACGCCTTCAACATGATGGATCACAATATCAGGACAAAACAAAGAGTAAGTCATGTATTTTACATATAATCTTGCTTTTTGGAGTAGCTTTAGTCTAATTTGACATTACGAAAATGATATTTGGGCCCCATACGAATCGGCAGTGTCCTGCCTGCTGATATGGGCTTAAAATTCACGGCAACGTTCCAATCGATCGCATTCCAGAAACACCCACTCGCAAGATGATTAAAATTCTCTTATTTTTGGACAAACATGTCAATAAGAGCATCTAAATCGTCTATATTTTGTGTAATTGTCTCTCCATAATCAATAATGTTATACTAAATATCCACAACAGTTTTAGTCACATGTATTGTGCAAAAAATAATAATTTTGATCAAATTGAGAGTGGATGTTTCTAGATTAATTGATGGGAATTAAACATTAAATTCCTTCCATTTGGCATTTAAGTTCATGACAGTGAGATTTAAAAATCATGTTGTATTGTGAATTCTTGTGTGAATGGGATTAGTTTGTCATTTGGATACTTAGGCTATTAAAAAAAAAAAGCCTTTTCTTAAGAAATGGATAGATGTTTAGATCCAGTACTTGAATTTAGATGAATTGATTAGATGAATTTGATTTGATGAAACTGATGAGTATGATTTTTTGTTGGGTATTTACTATTTGTTTTAGCGTTTAACTTTATCATTTCTACCTTTTTTCTAAAACTGCAAATAATAATTTGTTTCTGTTAATGCTGTTCCTTTACATTTAAACAGATGTCTCCGAAGAAAAAATGCAAAATTGTCAATCTAAATGTGCAGCAAAAGAAACTGATTTAGCCAGCATTCGCAGAGATGATCAGAATTTGGACTACTACAAATGTGATGATCTACAGCACATTCTTAATGTCATGCGTGGTTTGAAGAGCAAAAACTTGTAGTTTACAATTCTAAAATTGAAACGTTGAGTGTACAAGGTGTACAGAATTGCTTATGGGTTACAATCTGAGCAGTATGATGATGCTACTGATTATGATCTGCCAATGTACCAGCTAGCAACTGAGCTTCATAAAAACTTGGTCTATTGCTAGAAATTGTAATTTATTTACCTATCTGTTACAGACACAGCATATAATACAATAATATTAAAGTTCTGATCTTGAGCATATCACATTTTTTAATTTTCAAGGCAGTCTGGGTGATAATTACTATTTCCGTCACAATGGTCAATTTTGTAATTAGCTACATTTAGGTAACTGCTAATTATATGCTTTAATTTCAGGTCATTTTTAATGTTTTAATAAAGTTTTATTTTAATGTTGATCGTTTCACTGTTTATTTGGTCAAATTATTTAAACAATGAGTGAATTATGATAATGGCGTGCTGTTGAATGACAGTGCGACAGTCCACCCACCCATCCACACATACACACATCAATCCATACACACAATTCCATGCACGCACACACACATCCATCCACGCATCCACACACACACACATCCATCCGCATGCAGACATACATGCACACATCCATCCAGACATATACATCCACACACACACACACATACATCCACACGCAGAGGGTGGTGAAAACTGCCCAACGCATCACCGGTTCCTCACTCCCCTCCATTGAGTCTGTCCAGAGCAAGCGATGTCTGCGAAGGGCGCGCAGCATCGTCAAGGACTGCTCTCACCCCAGCCACAGAATGTTTACCCTCCTCCCATCCGGAAGGCGCTATAGCTCGCTCCGTTGCCAGACTAGCAGGTTCAGGAACAGCTTCTTCCCTGCGGCAACTTAACTCTGCACCTTGGTGATTGCCAGTCACCCCATCCCCCCGGACACTCCTTCCCCCAGAAAAATTGTACTACTGCTACTGTATGTACATAAATATATTTTACTGTTCCATTATTCTATGTTCGCTCTTCTGGGTGAGATGCTAACTGCATTTCGTTGTCTCTGTACTGTACACTCCACAATGATAGTAAAGTTTGAATCTGAATCTGAATCTGACACATCCACACATACATGCACACATCCATCCATCTACACATACATCCACACATCTACAGATACACGTTTGACAGGTATACACAGACACACACACAAACAACAGATACTCAAACAATACAACACTTTTAGGGTTATTTTAGGTTAAAGCTAATAGCCCTCATTTGCAAAGGCACCATGAGGGGTATCTAACATAAATATAAGCTAATTGTAGCATAAAATGAATACATCGAGTAAACATAAGAGCATTCAATTCTTGGTCAGGATGTGACATTTACATCAGAAATAAGACTCTTACAGGTCTATCACCCAGCCTGGCACTGCCCCAGTCCCACACTGGCAGTCCATGGGGTTCAGTAAACAGGGGAGCCAGAGGAACTGTCCTGACCTTTAATTTGGCAGGTTCATGAGCCCTTAAAACCTGGGACCTCTGCAGCAGTCTCATTCATTTTCCTATTAAAGTGACAGGAAGATGCCTTGCTGGTCTGTTCCCCAGCCTGGCACTGCCCCCGTCCCACTATGGCTGACCCCCACTCTGCACACTGGCAGTCCGTGGGGTTCAGTAAAGGGAGGAACCCACAAGAACTGCCCTCACCCATTAATTAGGCTGGTTCAGGAGCCAGACCTCTGCAACAGTCTCATTGAAAAGGCACACTCACAATTATATTTGTGATATTATTTTCATATAATATAATTATACTTAATTACATATAATTACAATTATATTTACAAGATAATATATATAGGTATAAAAATATATCGTTTAAATGGACTGCAAAACGGAAATAGGCTCCCCATGCTGTAATATGGGTATTGGCCACTAGATGGCGCTTACTTTCCCGATCTCATTTTCTAATTAGTTTAATTAATTAATGTGCAACTTTTGGCACTGACGAGTTATAACTTCCTTCTCAATTATATTTTATCTAAATCTGTGGAAGATTTCATGTAGTTCCGAGGTGTGGGTCACGAAAATGGATTTCTAGACACATTTTTGATGCTCGGCCCACAGACTAAATGGAAAAGCAATAGAGAACTAGATGCTCATTTCCGAGTATGATAATGGCCACAACTTTATTAATACTGAAGATATGAAAGTGAATTAGGTGTCAAATTAAACTTCTTTTTATGTTTTATTTGATGGGATAAATTACAGGCTTGATGTTCAAAATCTCAAAATGTTATAACATTCCTACATAGCAAATGCTTACCCGCAGTTCACCGCGTCTACTCCAGTTGGCGCTGCGTGGCAACAGTACGGGTGACTGGTCGTGCAACCTCCCTGAGGGATTGGTGTTTGAGAGATGAGTGTAGAGAGGAAGGGAAAGGACCAGCGTTGGTTAGTGAGTGAGTGAGTGAGGTGGGGAATGTGAGGTGAGGGCGGGGGGAGGGGGGGGGGCAGTGAAGGGAAGGACGTTCATCTCCATCTTCTTGTCCCATATTTCCCTTTGATCTTCCTACCCACCTCTCTGTGGCTTTACATTTCCCAGCTCATCCTGATCCAACAAGTTGCATCACTTTTACCATCATCTTTGTCACGGCCCTCGCTTTCGCCCATCCCGCATGACACAGCCGAGCCACCCGGAGCTTCCCGCCTCCACCCCAGCCCCGACCCCTCCACCCCAGCCCCGACCCCTCCAGCATCAGCCCCCCCCCCCCAGCATCAACCCCGCCCACAGCATCAGCCCCGCCCCCAGCATCAACCCCGCCCCCAGCATCAGCCCCGCCCACAGCATCAGCCCCGCCCACAGCATCAGCCCCGCCCCCAGCGTCAGCCCCGCCCCCAGCATCAGCCCCGCCCCCAGCATCAGCCCCGTCGCCCCAGCGTCAGCCCCGCCCACAGCATCAGCCCCTCCCCAGCATCAGCCCTCCCCCCCAGCGGCCGCACCGTCTGCTCCCGACTCTCCGCCACCGGCCCCGCCCGCCCGCCGCTCGAGGAGTCGCCACCCGGTAGAGCGGGGCCTCCCTGGGGCGGCTGCTGCCCGCCCGCCCAACAATCACTCACTCACTCACTGGCGCCGTCGCTGATGGCGCCGGTTTGAGGGGCGAGGCCCGCCGACAAAATGGCCGCCGCGGCGCCTGTCACATGACCGTCGCAGAACGACTACAAAAATGGCCGCCGTCCGCAGCAGCGCCACATACCGGACGGATGTTGTCCCTGCAGCCAGATGGCCGTCAACACCGCCATCTCTGGTCGGTAGGTGGCACTACAGCCTCCAGTTTAAAGCACAGCTTCTTATCCTCAGTTCCACTGAGTCTTCCCAATCTTCCTCTAACTATGTGACCCCTGCTCCTCCCCACCCACATCACAACCTTCACACCCTGACCACCCACCACCCCCCACCACACATCGCCCCATCCCCAGTCCACCCACCTGCCTTCCTCCGGCCCCAACCCCCATCCCTGCCATATACATATCTCGGAGGATTTGTCCTGGTCCCTCAACACCTCCAAGCTGATCAAAAAGGCACAGCAGCGCCTTTACTTACTGCGGAGGCTCAAGAAAGCCCACCTGTCCCCCCGGATCCTGACCAACTTTTATCGCTGTACCATAGAGAGTATCCTGACCACCTGCTTCACGGTATGGTACAGCAGCTGCACTGCTGCAGACGGGAAGGCACTACAACGGGTGGTGAAAACCACGCAGCACATCATCGGTGCCCCGCTCCCTGCCATGGATGCCCTCGGTGTCTGAGAAAACGGTGTCTGAGATGGGCTGGAAAGATCATCAAAGACCCCTCAGACCCCAACCATGGACTGTTTGCCCTCCTCCCATCAGGGAGGTGGTACTTTTAATGACTGGTGTACCATGACACCCAGGTCTCGTTGCATCTCCCCCTTTCCTAATCGGCCACCATTCAGATAATAATCTACTTTCCTATTTTTGCCATCAAAGTGGATAACCTCACATTTATCCACATTATACTGCACCTGCCATGCATTTGCCCACTCACCCAGCCTATCCAAGTCACCTTGCAGCCTCCTAGCATCCTCCTCACAGCTAACACTGCCCCCCAGCTTCGTGTCATCCGCAAACTTGGAGATGTTGCATTCAATTCCCTCGTCCAAATCATTAATATATATCGTAAATAGCTGGGGTCCCAGAACTGAGCCTTGCGGTACCCCACTAGTCACTGCCTGCCACTGAAAAGGACCCGTTTAATCCTACTCTTTGCTTCCTGTCTGCCAGCCAGTTCTCTATCCACATCAATACCCCCAATACCGTGTGCTTTAAGTTTCTATAATAATCTCTTATGTGGGACCTTGTCGAAAGCCTTCTGAAAGTCCAGATATAACACATCCACTGGTTCTCCCTTATCCACTCTAATAGTTACATCCTCGAAAAATTCTATGAGATTCGTCAGACATGATTTACCCTTCATAAATCCATGCTGACTTTGTCCAATGATTTCACCACTTTCCAAATGTGCTGCTATCCCATTTTTAATAACTGATTCTAGCAGTTTCCCCACTACCGACGTTAGACTAACTGGTCTGTAATTTCCCGTTTTCTCTCTCCCTCCCTTTTTAAAAAGTGGTGTAACACTAGTTTGTTTTATTTCATTTTATAGTGTAATCACCCAGCTTAATATTAGTTTCTTCTTGTTGTGTTTGCATTGTTGCCGACGTCTTTCTCAGGGCACGTTCTCGTGCTGATCGACGTGACAGGTCTGTACCTCGTCCGTCCAGCAGCTTTTGTGTTGGTCTCCTTGCACCACTCGACATACTTATGGATGACCCACAGCCGGAGCGTCGACTGCGTCCACGGGCCCCGCCGTCCTGACCCACAGCCAGGTTGCCCCCAACCCACAGCAAGAGCCGCCCTCGATCATGCTTGTGAATCTTCCAGTAGAAGGTGAGCGAACACCGTCCCTTTTTGACGTCTGCCCTCACACTCTGCCTGTAAGTTTACGAGTCAGGCTGCCGCGTTTTGAAGGCCTGCTCGTTTTCCTGCCTCCGGTTCTGGGGGGGGGGGGGGGGGGAGGGGGGGGTCCTGTGGTGGCACCCGGTGGTTGGGCCACTAACTACATGAACCCTCAGCAGTCGGGGTTGGGTCACGTTTCTGGGCAATGGCAGAGAGGAGTTGTCACGGGATATAGGGGTGTGTCCTGATATATAAAACGAACCCTGGGACAACCCTCTCTTTCTCTTTCTCTGACCGAGCTGACCAGCTCTTTTCTCTCTTCGGGTGAGTGTCCTGCCACCTCAGCAATAGCTCAACTCGAGCCCACGAGGCAACAGCCTCACAGCAGCAACAATGACTTTGTATTAAAGGACTAAACGTGCATGTATATCTACCATTAATGCCTGAATAAAGAAACCGTTTATTCACAACGTTTGGTGCCTCTACATTACAACAATATTTTACATAACTTTAATACTGAATACTTCAATAATTGGAGGAGCAACACCTCATATTTCACTTGGGTAGTTTACACCCCAGCGGTATGAACATTGACCTCCAATTTCAGGTAGTCCTTGCTTTCTCCCTCCTTCCCCTCCCATTCCCATTTCCTTCCACAGCAAGTGAAATATGAAGTGTTGCTCCTCCAATTTGCGGTGGGACTCTGGCCATGGAGGAGGCCCAGGACAGAAACGTCGGATTCGGAATGGGAGGGGGAGTTGAAGTGCTGAGCCACCAGGAGATTGGGTTGGTTATTGAGAACAGAACCGAAGCACCCCCTCCCCCACACACACAGACACCCCCACACACACAGACACCCCCTCCCCCACACACACATACACTGACATCCCCACACACTGACACCCCCACACACACGCACACTGACACCCCCACACACACGCACACTGACACCCCCACACACTGACACCCCCTCCCACACACACACACACACACACACACACACACACACACATATATGAAAGCACACGTGGACTCCCACATACCGAAGCATACAGACACATAGACCCGCACACGCACAGACAGACAGACAGACAGACAGTCAGAGTCAGACACACAGACTCAGACATACAGGCTCTCTCACTCTCTCTCACACACACACACACTGATACACACACACACTGACACACACTCACTAACACACACACACTGACACACACATTGACAGTCAGACCCACACAGACTCAGACATACAGGCTCTCTCACTCTCTCTCAGACACACACTGTGATCACCCCTCAGAGAGAGAAGGGAGGGAGAGAGAGAGAGATAGGGAGCAAGAGAGGGGGAAGAGAGTTAGAGAGACACAGAGAGAGAGGGGCAGAGAGGGAGAAGGCTCTCTAGCTCTCCAAGAGAGTATCCAGAGTACCTGTCTCCACCGCCCTCTGAGGCAGAGAGGTTAGAGCGTTAGAGGTTAGACACACACACACACACACACTGACATACACAGTCACACACTGACACACACACTGACACACACAGTGACACCCACACACACACACACACACACACACTCACACTGTCACCCCCACACACACACAGACACACCCACACACACTGACACACAGACACACACACAGTGACACACACACACTGACACCCACACACACACTGACACCCACCCACACACACACACTGACACCCCCACACACACTGACACCCCCTCCCCCACACACACACACACACACACTGACACCCCCCTCCCACACACACACACACACATATATAAAAGCACACGTGGACTCCCACATACCGAAGCATACAGACACATAGACCCGCACACGCACAGACAGACAGACAGACAGACAGACAGACAGACAGACTGTCAGAGGCAGACACACAGACATACAGGCTCTCTCACTCTCTCTCACATACACACACACACTGACACACACACACTGACACACACACACTGACATCCCTCTACATACTCACACACACACTGACACCCCCCACCCCCCCACACACACACACACTGACACCCCCCCCACACACACACTGACACACACACTGACACACACACAGACACTGACACACACACAGACAGTCAGACCCACACAGACTCAGACATACAGGCTCTCTCACTCTCTCACACACACATACACACACACAGACACACACAAACTGACACACACAGACACACACAAACAGACACACACCCACACACACACACACACACACACATTGACACACACACACACACACTGACACACACACACACACTGACACACACACACACTGACATACACACACTGACACACACACAGTAACACACACACACACACACACACACACACACACACTGACATCCCCACACACACACACACTGACATCCCCACACACACACACACTGACACACGCATTGACATACACACAGTGACACACACACTGACACACACACACACACACGCACACACACAGTGACACACACACACACACACTGACATGCCCACACACACACACACTGACATCCCCACACACACACACTGACACCCCCACACATTCACACACACACACACACACACACACACACACACACACACACACACACACACACACACACACACACACACACACACACACACACACACACACACACACACACACACACACACACACACACACACACACACACACTGACATCACCCACACACACACACACACACACACACATATAAAAGCACATGTGGACTCCCACATACCGAAGCATACAGACACATAGACCCACAAACGCACAGACAGACAGACAGAGGCAGACACACACTCAGACATACATGTGTGTTTTGGTTTGCAAATGCTAAAGTTGCGTTGCCTTTGGTTTGTAGACTCTAACACTGCCTGTGGTTTGAAGACGCTAAATCCCCCTTTGGTTTCAAAATGCTAAAGCTGCCTTTGGTTTCAAAACGCTAAAGCTGCCTAAGGTTTCAAAATGCTAAAGCTGCCTAAGGTTTCAAAACGCTAAAGCTGTCTTTGATTTCAAAACGCTAAATCCACCTTTGGTTTAAAAATGTTAAAGCCGACTTTGTTTAAAAACGCCAAAGCCGCCTTTGGTTTGAAAACGCTAAAGCCGCCTTTGCTTTGGAAACGCTAAAGCTGCTTTTGGTTTCAAAACGCTAAAGTTGCCGAAGGTTTGAACATGCTAAAGTTGGCTAAGGTTTAAAAACGCTAAAGTTGCCTAAGGTTTGAAAATGCTAAAGCTGCCTTTGGTTTCAAAATGCGAAATCTGCCTTTGGTATGAAAACGCTAAAGTTGCTGATGGTTTGAAAACGCTAAGCCGCTTTCGGTTTCAAAACGCTGAAGCTGCCTTTGGTTTTAAAACGCTAAAGCTGCCTTTGGTATCAAAACGCTCAAGCTGCCTTTTGGTTTCAAAACGCTAAAGTCGCTTAAGGTTTGAAACCGCTAAAGTTGCCTAAGGTTTAAAAACGCTAAAGTTGCCTTTGGTTTGAAAAAGCTAAAGTTGCCTTTGGTTTCAAAACGCTAAAGCTGCCTTTGGTTTGAAAACGCTAAAGTTGCCTTTGGTTTCAAAATGCTAAAGTTGCCGAAGGTTTGAAAACGCTAAAGCTGCCTTTGGTTTGAAAACGCTAAAGTTGCCTTTGGTTTGAAAAAGCTAAAGTTGCCTTTGGTTTCAAAACGCTAAAGCTGCCTTTGGTTTGAAAACGCTAAAGTTGCCTTTGGTTTCAAAACGCTAAAGCTGCCTTTGGTTTGAAAACGCTAAAGTTGCCTTTGGTTTAAAAATACTAAAGTTGACAAAGGTTTGAAAACGCTAAAGTTGCCCAAGGTTTGAAAACGCTAAAGCTGCCTTTGGTATCAAAATGCTAAAACTGCCTTTGTTTTCAAAATGCTAAAGTTGCCTAAGGTTTGAAAACACGAAAACTGCCTAGGGTTTGAAAACACTAAATCTGTCTTTGGTTTGAAATTGCTAAAGCCGCCTTTAGTTTGAAAACTCTAAAGCAGCCTTTGGTTTGAAAACGCTAAAGCTGTCTTTGGTTTCAAAACGCTAAAGCCGCCTTTGGTTTGAAAATGCTAAAGCCGCCTTTGGTATCAAAACGCTAAAGCTGCGTTTGGTTTCAAAACGCTAAAGCTGCCTTTGGTTTCAAAACGGTAAACCCACCTTTGGTTTCAAAATGCTAAAGCCGCTTTTAGTTTCATAATGCTAAAGTTGCCTAAGGTTTGAAAATGCTAAAGTTGCCGAAGTTTTGAAAACACTACAGCCGCCTTTGGTTTATATATACTTCCCTCTCCCCCTCGCTCCCCACTCTTCCCCACTCACCCCCCTCCCCTACCACACCCGCTCCCCCTCTCCCTTCCCTCTACCCCTTCCCCCCAACCCATCTCTCCACTCTGCCTCGCCCCAATCACATCCACTCCCAAACACCTCTTCCGCCCCTCTCCCACCCATCACTCCTTCCCCACTCTTCCCCCATCCCCCAACCCTCTCCCCACATCCCTTACCCCTTTCTCCTACCTCTCCCTCTTGCACCACTCCCAGCTACCCCTCTCCCCCTCATTCCCCAGTCTTCCACTCTCTCCACTGCCTCTTCCCCTCTCCCTCCCATCTCTCCCAAAACCCCCCCTCCATCCCTGCCCCGCCCCTCTCACATCCCCTCCCCTCCCCTTTCCCCCTCTCCCACTCCCCTTAACCCCTCCGCCCCCACCCCCCACCCCTCTCTCCCCCTTCCTCTCCTTCTTACACCACTCCCTGCTACCCCTCTCCCCCTCATTCCCCACTCTTCCACTTTCTCCGCCCTCCCCAATCTCCACCCTCTCCCTCCCACCCCTGTCTCTCACCCATCCCCTCTCTCCCTTCCCCTACCCCTCTCTTCCCTTTCCCTCATCCTAAACGCTAAAGCCGCCTTTGGTTTGAAAACGCTAAAGCTGCCTTTGGTTTGAAAACGCTAAAGCCGCCTTTGGTTTGAAACGCTAAAGCTGCGTTTGGTTTCAAAATGCTAAAGCCACCTTTGGTATGAAAACGCTCAAGTTGCCGAAGGTTTGAAAATGCTAAAGTTGCCAAAGTTTGAAAACGCTAAAGTCGCCGAAGGTTTGAATATGCTAAAGCTGCCTTTGGTTTATATGTATTTCCCTCTATCCCCTCTCCCCACTACCCCCCTCCCCCACTCCTCTCATTCCCACTCTCCCTTCCCTCTGCTCCTCTCTCCCCTTCCCCCCACCCCATTGCTCCACCTCTGCCCAGCCTCACTAACATCCCCTCCCATACCTCTTTCCCCCTCTCCCACCCTCTGCCCCTCTTCCCCCACCCCTCTCACCCCTTCCCCTACCTCTCTTGCACCACTCCCCGCTACCCCACTCTTCCCCTCCCTCTCCCTCTATATACCCCCACCCCCTCTCTCCACCTCTGCCCTGCCCCTCTTACATCCCCTACCCCACCCCTCTTTCCCCACTCTCCCACTCTCCCAACCCCCTTCCCCCCACCACCCCATCCCTCTCCCCCTCCCCCTCGCTCTTACACTACTTCCCGCTACCGCTCTCCCCCTCCTTCCCCTCTATCCCCCCTCTCCATCCCCCACCCCTCTCTCTCACCCCTCCCCCCCTCCTGCCCCCCTTCCCCTCTCTTCCCTTCTGCTCATCTGAAACGCTAAAGCCACCTTTGGTTTGAAAACGCTAAAGCTGTCATTGTTTTGAAAACGTTAAAGTTGCCTTTGGTTTGAAAATGATAAAACAGCCTTTGTTTGAAAACGCTAAAGCCGCTTTTGGTTTCAAAACGCTAAAGCTGCCTTTGGTTTCAAAACGCTAAAGTTGCCTAAGGTTTGAAAACGGTAAAGTTGCCTAAGTGTTTGAAAACAGTAAAGTTGCCTAAGATTTGAAAACACTAAATCCGCCTTTGGTTTGAAATTGCTAAAGCCGCCTTTGGTTTGAAAACAATAAAGCCGCATTTGGTTTGAAAACGCTATAGCAGCATTTGGTTTGAAAACACCGAACACGCTGCCTTTGGTTGGAAAACGCTAAACTTGACTTTGGTTTCAAAACGCTAAAGTTGCCAAAGGTTTGAATACGCTAAAGCTGCCTTTGGTTTGAAAACGCTAAAGCAGCCTTTGTTTTGAAAACGCTAAAGCTGCCTTTGGTTTGAAAATGCTAAAGCCACCTTTGGTTTCAAAACGCTAAAGCTGCCTTTGGTATCAAAACGCTAAAGCTGTCTTTGGTTTTAAAACGCTAAAGCTGCCTTTGGTTTCAAAACGCTAAAGCTGCCTTTGGTTTCAAAACGTTAAACCCGCCTTTGGTTTCAAAATGCTAAAGCCGCCTTTGGTTTGAAAACGTTAAAGCCGCCTTTGGTATGAAAATGCTAAAGCTGGCTTTGGTTTGAAAACGTTAAAGCTCCCTTTGCTTTGAAAACGCTAAAGCTGCCTTTGGTTTGAAAATTTTAAAGCCATCTTTGGTTTGAATACGCTAAAGCCGCCTTTGGTTTAAAAACGCTAAAGCTGCCTTTGGTTTCAAAACGCTAAAGATGCCGAAGGTTTGAAAACGTTAAAGCCGCCTTTGGTTCGAAAAACCTAAAGCTGCCTTTGGTTTGAAAACGCTAAAGCTCCCTTTGGTTTGAAAACGCTAAAGCCGCCTTTGGTTTGAAAACGTTAAAGCCGTCTTTGGTTTGAAAACGCTAAAGCCGCCTTTGGTTTAAAAACGCTAAAGCTGCCTTTGGTTTCAAAACGCTAAAGATGCCGAAGGTTTGAAAACGTTAAAGCTGCCTTTGGTTCTAAAAAACTAAAGCTGCCTTTGGTTTGAAAACGATAAAGCAGGCTTTGGTTTGAAAACGCTAAAGCCGCCTTTGGTTTGAAAACACTAAAGCCGCCTTTGGTTTCAAATCGCTAAAGCTGCCTTTGGTATCAAAACGCTAAAACTGTCTTTGTTTCAAAACGCTAAAGCTGCCTTTGATTTCAAAATGCTAAAGCTGCCTTTGGTTTCAAAACGCTAAAGTTGGCTAAGGTTTGAAAATGGTAAAGTTACCGATCATGTGAATACGCCAAAGCAGCCTTTGGTTTGAAAACGCTAAAGCCACCTTTGGTTTCAAAACACTAAAGCTGCCTTTGGTATCAAAACGCTAAAGCTGCGTTTGGTATCAAAACGCTAAAGATGCCTTTGGTATCAAAACGCTAAAGCTGCCTTTGGTTTCAAAATGCTAAAGCAGCCTTTGGTTTCAAAGCGTTAAACTCGCCTTTGGTTTCAAAATGCTAAATCCGCCATTAGTTTCATAATGCTAAAGTTGCCTAAGGTTTGAAAACGCTAAGGTTGCCGAAGGTTTTAAAATATTAAAGCTGCCTTTGGTTTATATATATTTCCCTCTCCCCCTCCCTCCCCACTCTTCCCCACTCTCCTCCCCCTCCCACTCCCGCTGCCCCTCTCCCTCCACTCTGCCCCGCCTCACTCACATCCCCTCCCAAACCCCTCTCCCATCCCCTACCCCTCTACCCCTCTCTGCCCCACCCCTTTCCCCCCACTCTTCCCCTATCTCTCACCTCTTGCACCACTCCCCGCTACCACGCTCCCGCTCATTCCCCACACTTCCCCTCTCTCCCCATCCCCCACCCCTCTCCCTTCCACCCCTGTCTGTCACCCCTCCCCTCTCTCCCTTCACACTATCCCTCTTCCCTTCCCCTCATCCTAAGAGCTAAAGCCGCCTTTGGTTTGAAAACGCTAAAGCCGCCTTTGGTTTGAAAACGCTAAAGCTGCCTTCGGTATCAAAACGCTAATGCTGCCTTTGGTTTCAAAACGCTAAAGCTGCCTTTGGTTTCAAAACGCTAATGCTGCCTTTGGTTTCAAATCGCTAAAGTTACCGAAGGTTTGAAAACACTAAAGCCTCATTTTGTTTGAAAATGCTAAAGCTGCCCTGGTTTGAAAACACTAAAGCTGCCTTTGGTTTAAAAATGCTGAAGCTGCCTTTGGTTTGAAAACGATAAAGCAGGCTTTGGTTTGAAAACGCTAAAGCCGCCTTTGGTTTGAAAACACTAAAGCCGCCTTTGGTTTCAAATCGCTAAAGCTGCCTTTGGTATCAAAACGCTAAAACTGTCTTTGTTTCAAAACGCTAAAGCTGCCTTTGATTTCAAAATGCGAAAGCTGCCTTTGGTTTCAAAACGCTAAAGTTGCCTTTGGTTACAAATCGCTAAGCCCGCCTTTGGTTTGAAAATGCTAAAGCCGCCGTTAGTTTCATAACGCTAAGGTTGCCTTTGGTTTGAAAATGCTAAAGTTGCCGAAGGTTTGAATATGCTAAAGTAGCCTTTGGTTTGAAAACGCTAAAGCAGCCTTTGGTTTGAAAACGCTAAAGCCACCTTTGGTTTCAAAACGCTAAAGCTGCCTTTGCTATCAAAACGCTAAATCTGCCTTTGGTATCAAAATGCTAAAGCTGCCTTTGGTTTCAAAACGCTAAAGCTGCCTTAGGTTTCAAAACGCTAAAGCTGCCTTTGGTTTCAAAATGTTAAACCCGCCTTTGGTTTCAAAATGTTAAAGCCGCCTTTGGTTTGAAAACGTTAAAGCCGCCTTTGGTATGAAAATGCTAAAGCTGGCTTTGGTTTTAAAACGCTAAAGCTCCCTTTGGTTTGAAAACGCTAAAGCTCCCTTTGGTTTGAAAACGCTAAAGCTGCCTTTGGTTTGAATCCGCTAAAGCCGCCTTTGGTTTGAAAACGTTAAAGCCGCCTTTGGTATGAAAATGCTAAAGCTGGCTTTGGTTTTAAAACGCTAAAGCTCCCTTTGGTTTGAAAACGCTAAAGCTGCCTTTGGTTTGAAAACGTTAAAGCCATCTTTGGTTTGAATACGCTAAAGCCGCCTTTTGGTTTAAAAATGCTAAAGCTGCCTTTGGTTTCAAAACGCTAAAGATGCCGAAGGTTTGAAAACATTAAAGCCGCCTTTGGTTCTAAAAAACTATAGCTGCCTTTGATTTGAATACGATAAAGCAGCCTTTGGTTTGAAAATGCTAAAGCCGCCTTTGTTTTGAAAACGCTAAAGCCGACTTTGGTTTCAAATCGCTAAAGCTGCCTTTGGTATCAAAACACTAAAACTGTCTGTGTTTCAAAACGCTAAAGCTGCCTTTGATTTCAAAATGCTAAAGCTGCCTTTGGTTTCAAAACGCTAAAGTTACCTAAGGTTTGAAAATGCTAAAGCCACCTTTGGTTTCAAAACACTAAAGCTGCCTTTGGTATCAAAACGCTAAAGCTGCCTTTGGTATCAAAACGCTAAAGCCGCCTTTGGTTTCAAAATGCTAAAGCAGCCTTTGGTTTCAAAGCGTTAAACCCGCCTTTGGTTTGAAAATGCGAAAGCCACCCTTAGTTTCATAATGCTAAAGTTGCCTAAGGTTTTAAAACGCTAAAGTTGCCGAAGGCTTTAAAATATTAAAGCTGCCTTTGGTTTATATATATTTCCCTCTCCCCCTCCCTCCCCACTCTTCCCCACTCTCCCCCCCTCCCCTACCACTCCTGCTCCTCCTCCCTCCCTCCACTCTGCCCCGCCTCACTCACATCCCCTCCCAAACCCTTTTCCCCCCCTCTCCCACCCCTACCCCTCTACCACCCTCTGCCCCATGCCCCACCCGTTTCCCCCCTCTTCCCCTACATCTCACCTCTTCAAAACGCTAAAGCCGCATTTGGTTTGAAACGCTAGAGCTGCATTTGGTTTGAAAATGCTAAAGCTGCCTTTGGTTTCGAAACGCTGAAGTTGTTTCAAAACGCTGAAGCTGCCTTTGGTTTCAAAACGCTAAAGCTGCCTTTGGTTTCAAAACGCTGAAGCTGCCTTTGGTTTCAAAACGCTAAAGCTGCCTTTGGTTTCAAAACGCTAAAGCTGCCTTTGGTTTCAAAACGCTGAAGCTGCCTTTGGCAAAATGCTAAAGTTGCCGAAGGTTTGAAAACGATAATGTTGCCTAAGGTTTGAAAACGCTAAAGCCGCCTTTGGTTCGAAAAAACTAAAGCTGCCTTTGGTTTTAAAACACTAAAGCCACCTTTGGTTTCAAAATGCTAAAGCTGCCTTTGGATTCAAAATGCTAAAGCTGCCTTTGGTTACAAATCGCTAAACCCGCCTTTGGTTTCAAAATGCTAAAGCCGCCGTTAGTTTCATAATGCTAAGGTTGCCTTAGGTTTGAAAATGCTAAATCTGCCTTCGGTTTGAAAACCTTAAAGCCGCCTTTGGTTTGAAAATGCTAAAGCCGCCTTTGGTTTTGAAAACGCTATAACTGCCTTTGCTTTGAAAATGCTAAAGCCGCCTTTGGTTTCAAAATGCTAAAGCCGCCTTTCGTTTGAAAACACTAAAGCCGCATTTGTTTTGGGAACGGTAAAGTTGTCTAAGGTTTGAAAACGCTAAAGCTGCCTTTGGTTTCAAAATGCAAAAGCTGCCTTTGGTTTCAAAACGCTAAAGCTGCCTTTGGTTTCAAAACGCTAAAGCCGCCTTTGGTTTCAAAACACTAAAGCTGCCTTTGCTTTGAAAATGCTAAAGCCGCCTTTGGTTTCAAAACGCTAAAGCCGCATTTGGTTTGAAACGCTAGAGCTGCATTTGGTTTGAAAATGCTAAAGCTGCCTTTGGTTTCGAAACGCTGAAGTTGTTTCAAAACGCTGAAGCTGCCTTTGGTTTCAAAACGCTAAAGCTGCCTTTGGTTTCAAAACGCTGAAGCTGCCTTTGGCAAAATGCTAAAGTTGCCGAAGGTTTGAAAACGATAATGTTGCCTAAGGTTTGAAAACGCTAAAGCCGCCTTTGGTTCGAAAAAACTAAAGCTGCCTTTGGTTTTAAAACACTAAAGCCACCTTTGGTTTCAAAATACTAAAGCTGCCTTTGGATTCAAAATGCTAAAGCTGCCTTTGGTTACAAATCGCTAAACCCACCTTTGGTTTCAAAATGCTAAAGCCGCCGTTAGTTTCATAATGCTAAGGTTGCCTTAGGTTTGAAAATGCTAAATCTGCCTTCGGTTTGAAAACCTTAAAGCCGCCTTTGGTTTGAAAATGCTAAAGCCGCCTTTGGTTTTGAAAACGCTATAACTGCCTTTGCTTTGAAAACGCTAAAGCCGCCTTTGGTTTCAAAATGCTAAAGCCGCCTTTCGTTTGAAAACACTAAAGCCGCATTTGTTTTGGGAACGGTAAAGTTGTCTAAGGTTTGAAAACGCTAAAGCTGCCTTTGGTTTCAAAATGCAAAAGCTGCCTTTGGTTTCAAAACGCTAAAGCTGCCTTTGGTTTCAAAACGCTAAAGCCGCCTTTGGTTTCAAAACACTAAAGCTGCCTTTGCTTTGAAAATGCTAAAGCCGCCTTTGGTTTCAAAACGCTAAAGCCGCATTTGGTTTGAAACGCTAGAGCTGCATTTGGTTTGAAAATGCTAAAGCTGCCTTTGGTTTCGAAACGCTGAAGTTGTTTCAAAACGCTGAAGCTGCCTTTGGTTTCAAAACGCTAAAGCTGCCTTTGGTTCAAAACGCTGAAGCTGCCTTTGGCAAAATGCTAAAGTTGCCGAAGGTTTGAAAAATGATAATGTTGCCTAAGGTTTGAAAACGCTAAAGCCGCTTTGGTTCGAAAAAACTAAAGCTGCCTTTGGTTTTAAACACTAAAGCCACCTTTGGTTTCAAAATGCTAAAGCTGCCTTTGGATTCAAAATGCTAAAGCTGCCTTTGGATTCAAAATGCTAAAGCTGCCTTTGGTTACAAATCGCTAAACCCGCCTTTGGTTTCAAAATGCTAAAGCCGCCGTTAGTTTCATAATGCTAAGGTTGCCTTAGGTTTGAAAATGCTAAATCTGCCTTCGGTTTGAAAACCTTAAAGCCGCCTTTGGTTTGAAAATGCTAAAGCCGCCTTTGGTTTTGAAAACGCTATAACTGCCTTTGCGTTGAAAACGCTAAAGCCGCCTTTTGGTTTCAAAATGCTAAAGCCGCCTTTCGTTTGAAAACACTAAAGCCGCATTTGTTTTGGGAACGGTAAAGTTGTCTAAGGTTTGAAAACGCTAAAGCTGCCTTTGGTTTCAAAATGCAAAAGCTGCCTTTGGTTTCAAAACGCTAAAGCTGCCTTTGGTTTCAAAACGCTAAAGCCGCCTTTGGTTTCAAAACACTAAAGCTGCCTTTCCTTTGAAAATGCTAAAGCCGCCTTTGGTTTCAAAACGCTAAAGCCGCCTTTGGTTTGAAAACACTAAAGCCGCATTTGTTTTTGGAAACGGTAAAGTTGTCTAAGGTTTGAAAACGCTAAAGCTGCCTTTGGTTTCAAACACTAAACATAGAAACATAGAAACATAGAAATTAGGTGCAGGAGTAGGCCATTCGGCCCTTCGAGCCTGCACCGCCATTTAATATGATCATGGCTGATCATCCAACTCAGTATCCGTACCTGCCTTTTCTCCATACCTTCTGATCCCCTTGGCCACAAGGGCCACATCTAACTCCCTCTTAAAGCTGCCTTTGGTTTCAAAACGCTAAAGCTGCCTTTAATATCTAAACGTTAAACCCGCCTTTGGTTTCAAAATTCTAAAGCCGCATTTAGTTTCATAACGCTAAAGTTGCCCAAGGTTTGAAAACGCTAAGGTTGCCGTAGGTTTGAAAACACTAAAGCCACCTTTGGTTTATATATATTTCCCTCTCCCCCTCCTTCCCCACTATCCCCTCCTCCCCTACCCACTCCTGCTCTCCATTCCCTCTACTCCACTCTCCCCTTCCCCACCCTCTGTCTCTCACCCCCTCCACTCTCTTCCCTTCCCCTCATCCAAAACGCTAAAGCCGCCTTTGGCTTGAAAACGCTAAAGCTAACTTTGGTTGAAACGCTAAAGCTGCCTTTGGTTTCAAAACGCTAAAGATACTGAAGGTTTGAAAATGCTAAAGTTTCGAAGGTTTGAAAACGCTAAAGCCGCCTTTGGTTTGAAAATGCTAAAGCCGCGTTTGGTTCGAAAAAACTAAAGCTGCCATTGGTTTGAAAACGCTAAAGCTGCCTTTGGTTTTGAAAACGCTAAAGCTGCCTTTGTTTGAAAACGCTAAAGCCGCCTTTGGTTTGAAAACGCTAAAGCCGCCTTTGGTTTGAAAACGCTAAAGCTGCCTTTGGTTTGAAAACGCTAAAGCTGCATTTGGATTCAAAATGCTAAAGCTGACTTTGTTTTCAAAACGCTAAAGCTGCTTTTGTTTGAAAACGCTATATCCGTCTTTGGTTTGAAAACGCTAAAGCCGCCTTTGGTTTCAAATGCTAAAGCTGCCTTTGGTTTGAAAACGCTAAAGTTACCGAACGTTTGAAAATGCTAAAGTCTCTAAAGGTTTGAGTACGCTAAAGCCGCCTTTGGTTTGAAAACGCTAAAGCTGACTTTGGTTTGAAAACGCTAAAGCCGCCTTTGGTTTGAAACGCTAAAGCTGCCTTTGGTTTGAAAACGCTAAATCCGCTTTGGTTTGAAAACGCTAAAGCCGCCTTTGGTTTCAAAACGCTATGGCTGCCTTTGGTTTCAAAACGCTAAAGATACTGAAGGTATGAAAATGCTAAAGTTTCCAAAGGTTTGAAAACGCTAAAGCCGCCTTTGGTTTGAAAATGCTAAAGCTGTCTTTGGTTCGAAAAACTAAAGCTGCCTTTGGTTTGAAAACGCTAAAGCTGCCTTTGGTTTGAAAACGCTAAAGTTACCGAACGTTTGAAAATGCTAAAGTCGCTAAAGGTTTGAATCCGCTCAAGCCGCCTTTGGTTTGAAAACGCTAAAGCTGACTTTGGTTTGAAAACGCTAAAGCCGCCTTTGGTTTGAAAACGCTAAAGCTGCCTTTGGTTTGAAAACGCTAAAGCCGCCTTTGGTTTCAAAATGTTAAAGCTGACTTTGTTTTCAAAACGCTAAACTGCTTTTGGTTTGAAAACGTTAAATCCACCTTTGGTTTGAAAACGCTAAAGCTGCCTTTGGTTTGAAAACGCTAAATCCGCCTTTGGTTTGAAAACGCTAAAGCCGCCTTTGGTTTCAAAACGCTAAAGCTGCCTTTGGTTTCAAAACGCTAAAGATACTGAAGGTATGAAAATGCTAAAGTTTCCACAGGTTTGAAAATGCTAAAGCCGCCTTTGGTTTGAAAATGCTAAAGCTGCCTTTGGTTCGAAAAACTAAAGCTGCCTTTGGTTTGAAACGCTAAAGCTGCATTTGGTTTGAAAACGCTAAAGCTGCCTTTGGTTTGAAACGCTAACCCGCCTTTGGTTTGAAAACGCTAAAGCCGCCTTTGGTTTGAAAACGCTAAAGCTGCCTTTGGTTTGAAAACGCTAAAGCTGCATTTGGATTCAAAATGCTAAAGCTGACTTTGTTTTCAAAACGCTAAAGCTGCTTTTGGTTTGAAAACGCTATATCCGTCTTTGGTTTGAAAACGCTAAAGCCGCCTTTGGTTTCAAAATGCTAAAGCTGCCTTTGGTTTGAAAACGCTAAAGTTACCGAACGTTTGAAAATGCTAAAGTCTCTAAAGGTTTGAGTACGCTAAAGCCGCCTTTGGTTTGAAAACGCTAAAGCTGACTTTGGTTTGAAAACGCTAAAGCTCCTTTGGTTTCAAAACGCTAAAGATACTGAAGGTATGAAAATGCTAAAGTTTCCAAAGGTTTGAAAACGCTAAAGCCGCCTTTGGTTTGAAAATGCTAAAGCTGTCTTTGGGTTCGAAAAAACTAAAGCTGCCTTTGGTTTGAAAACGCTAAAGCTGCCTTTGGTTTGAAAACGCTAAAGTTACCGAACGTTTGAAAATGCTAAAGTCGCTAAAGGTTTGAATCCGCTCAAGCCGCCTTTGGTTTGAAAACGCTAAAGCTGACTTTGGTTTGAAAACGCTAAAGCCGCCTTTGGTTTGAAAACGCTAAAGCTGCCTTTGGTTTGAAAACGCTAAAGCCGCCTTTGGTTTCAAAATGTTAAAGCTGACTTTGTTTCAAAACGCTAAACTGCTTTTGGTTTGAAACGTTAAATCCACCTTTGGTTTGAAAACGCTAAAGCTGCCTTTGGTTTGAAAACGCTAAAGCCGCCTTTGGTTTGAAAATGCTAAGCTGACATTGTTTTCAAAACGCTAAACTGCTTTTGGTTTGAAAACGCTAAATCCGCCTTTGGTTTGAAAACGCTAAAGCCGCCTTTGGTTTCAAAACGCTAAAGCTGCCTTTGGTTTCAAAACGCTAAAGATACTGAAGGTTTGAAAATGCTAAAGTTTCCGAAGGTTTGAAAACGCTATAGCCGCCTTTGGTTTGAAAATGCTAAAGCCGCCTTTGGTTCGAAAAAACTAAAGCTGCCTTTGGTTTGAAAACGCTAAAGTTACCCAACCGTTTGAAAATGCTAAAGTCGCTAAAGGTTTGAATATGCTAAAGCCGCCTTTGGTTTGAAAACTCTAAAGCTGACTTCGGTTTGAAATCGCTAAAGCCGCATTTGGTTTGAAAACGCTAAAGCTGCCTTTTGGTTTGAAAACGCTAAGGCCGCCTTTGATTTGAAAATGCTAAAGCCGCCTTTGGTTCGAAAAAACTAAAGCTGCCTTTGGTTTGAAAACGCTAAAGCTGCCTTTGGTTTGAAAACGCTAAAGCTGCTTTGGTTTGAAAACGCGAAAGCCGCCTTTGGTTTGAAAACGTTAAAGCTGCCATTGGTTTGAAAACACTAAGCCGCCTTTGGTTTCAAAATGCTAAAGCTGCCTTTGGTTTCAAAATGCTAAAGATGCCGAAGGTTTGAATATGCTAAAGTCGCTAAAGGTTTGAATCCGCTAAAGCCGCCTTTGTTTGAAACGCTAAAGCTGCTTTTGGTTGAAACGCTAAATCCGCCTTTGGTTTGAAAACGCTAAAGCGGCCTTTGGTTTCAAAACGCTAAAGCTGCCTTTGGTTTCAAAAGGCTAAAGATACTGAAGGTTTGAAAATGCTAAAGTTTCCGTAGGTTTGAAAACGCTAAAGCCGCCTTTGGTTTGAAAATGCTAAAGCCGCCTTTGGTTCGAAAAAACTAAAGCTGCCTTTGGTTTGAAAACGCTACAGCTGCCTTTGGTTTGAAAACGCTAAAGCTGCCTTTGGTTTGAAAACGCTAAAGCCGCCTTTGGTTTGAAAACGGTAAAGCTGCATTGGTTTGAAAACGCTAAAGCCGCCTTTGCTTTCAAAATGCTAAAGCTGCCTTTGGTTTCAAAACGCTAAGATGCCGAAGGTTTGAATATGCTAAAGCTGCCTTTGGTTTGAAAACGCTAAAGTTACCAAATGTTCAAAATGCTAAAGTCGCTAAAGGTTTGAATCCGCTAAAGCCGCCTTTGGTTTTTAAAACGCTAAAGCTGCTTTTGGTTTGAAAACGCTAAATCCGCCTTTGGTTTGAAAACGCTAAAGCCGCCTTTGGTTTCAAAACGCTAAAGCTGCCTTTGGTTTCAAACGCTAAAGATACTGAAGGTTTGAAAATGCTAAAGTTTCCGAAGGTTTGAAAACGCTAAAGCCGCCTTTGGTTTGAAATGCTAAAGCCGCCTTTGGTTCGCAAAAACTAAAGCTGCCTTTGGTTTGAAAACGCTAAAGTTACCGAACGTTTGAAAATGCTAAAGTCGCTAAAGGTTTGAATACGCTAAAGCCGCCTTTGGTTTGAAAACGCTAAAGCTGACTGGTTTGAAAACGCTAAAGCTGCTTTTGGTTTGAAAACGTTAAATCCGCCTTTGGTTTGAAAACGCTAAAGCCGCCTTTGGTTTCAAACGCTAAAGCCACCTTTGGTTTGAAAATGCTAAAGCTGACATTGTTTTCAAAACGCTAAACTGCTTTTTGGTTGAAAACGCTAAATCCGCCTTTGGTTTGAAAACGCTAAAGCCGCCTTTGGTTTCAAAACGCTAAAGCTGCCTTTGGTTTCAAAACGCTAAAGATACTGAAGATTTGAAAATGCTAAAGTTTCCGAAGGTTTGAAAACGCTATAGCCGCCTGTGGTTTGAAAATGCTAAAGCCGCCTTTGGTTCGAAAAACTAAAGCTGCCTTTGGTTTGAAAACGCTAAGTTACCCAACGTTTGAAAATGCTAAAGTCGCTAAAGGTTTGAATATGCTAAAGCCGCCTTTGGTTTGAAAACTCTAAAGCTGACTTCGGTTTGAAATCGCTAAAGCCGCATTTGGTTTGAAAACGCTAAAGCTGCCTTTGGTTTGAAACGCTAAAGCCGCCTTTGATTTGAAAATGCTAAAGCCGCCTTTGGTTCGAAAAAACTAAAGCTGCCTTTGGTTTGAAAACGCTAAAGCTGCCTTTGGTTTGAAAACGCTAAAGCTGCCTTGGTTTGAAAAGCGAAAGCCGCCTTTGGTTTGAAAACGTT
>JAWMAR010004140.1:0-59617 GCA_036785375.1 Leucoraja ocellata | reverse complement strand
ATGTGTGTATGTATGCATATAAATGTATCCATATGTATGTGTGTATTTGTATGTGTGCATATGTAGGTGTATATATATGTGTGTATAAATATATATATGCATATATATATTATTACTATATAATTATATATATAATTGCCTTTATGGTTTATGTATATCATCTTACAAGACAAATAAATTAATAGTGATGATTTAAAATCAAAGTAGCTTCTGATCCATGAGAATAAACTTAACTATCTCTAACTTGCCTCTCACACACAGACACACATTCATATAAATATATATAATATGTATACGTTAAATTTAATTTTGTGCAGTGTGTGTTAAAGCAATACAATGCAAGGGAAACTACGCAAAGGAGGGGGCTGTTCCCGCTACAAGATACTTGAGGATCTTTGCTTTGGATCAAAGATTATAGCGGAGCTCTATAATCTTTGCTTAGGATCACAGCGGGTGGCATACCGGAAGTCGCGTGTCGCATTGAAAAATGGCGGCCGTGACGTTCCGTCACGTACTACACGCCAGTCCATTGGATTTCGAAGGAGTGGTCTATCTTGCTCCTCTAGGATCTTTGGTTCTCTGTATCTCAGTTCCCCGCCGTTGCTGGTGAGTTCCTGTCTCCGCTCCCGGCAACTCACAGCCCAGTGGTATGAATATTGATCTCTCTGACTTCAGGTAGCCCCGACCGACACACACACACACACACACACACACACACTCTCTCTCTCTCTCCCCCCCCCCCCCCCCTCTCTCTCCCCCCCCCCCCCCCACTCTCTCATAACCTCTGACACCCATACTAATCAAGAATCTATCTATCTCTAATTTGAAAATATCAACTGACGTCCTCCACAGCCTTCTGTGGCAAAGAATTCCACAGATTCACCACCCTCTTGTTAAAGAGATTTCTCCTAGTGTCCGTCCTAAATGAAAATCCTTCAACTCTGAGGCTATGACCTCACGCCCTGGACGAGTGGAAACATCCTCTCCACATCTAAATTCGAACCCTGAGGGAAAAAGCTGTTTTTGAATCTGGTGGTTTTGCTCCGCATGCTGCGGTAGCGCTTACCGGAAGTTAGGAGGGCGAACAGTTTGTGTGCTGGGTGAGTGGTGTCTTTGATAATATTGCTTGCTCTCTTGCGACAGCGAGAAGGGTATAGGTCCTGGATTGCTGGTTGGGGTGATCTGGTGATCTTCTCAGCTGTCCTCACCACTCTCTGTAGGGCCTTCTGGTCAGCAGCAGAGCAACTGCCACTTCCTTCTATTCTGCTGTCCAACGTTCGTTCGCTGGAAAACAAAATGGACTACCTTAGAATGGATCTAACTACACAAAGAAAGATCAGAGACTGCAACGCCATCATGCTCACAGAGACGTGGCTCAACAACTCCGTTTCGGAAAACGCCATTCAACTGGACGGACTAACAACATTCCGGGCGGACAGGAGTCATGTTCTCAGCGGTAAATCTCGGGGGGGGGGGGGGGGGGGGGGCGGTGGTGTATGCATCTTCATCAACAACAACTGGTGTACAAACGCCGTAACTGTGTCATGCCACTGCTCTGAGGATATAGAATTTCTGTCAATTAAATGTCGACCATTTTACATGCCAAGGGAATTCACAGCCATCAACATCACAGCTGTGTACATTCCACCCAGTGCAAACACAAAGGACGCACTGTCTGCATTGTATCAGTCTATCAGCTCAATGCAGCCGTCACCCGTACTGTTGCCATGCAACGCCAACTGGAATACACGCAGTCGGCCCAGGCCCCGCTCCACCCCGACCCTGTGTGTGGGCGCTGCCGACCCACAACCCCTTGACAGTGCGGCCCAGGGGGAGGCAGGGCTGAGGGCAGCCGTGGCCGGACAGCGCTGACCCCGTGGGGGAGAGTGGGGGCTGTCCCGAGGGATGTGCTCCTTCGGCCGCTTACACCTTGGTGTTCGGGTTCAGAGCAAACCTTCCCGCTTTCAAATGACAGCACCCACAAATATTTATAGCACAAAAAATAACAATTTTGGCAGTTTTTAACAGGTAAGACGTATTCGTTCCGTGTGTTAAGAGTGTGCCGGAAGCTGCCATGTCCTTCACATGGATTGAGCTGCTCCGTGCGTCAAGCCCTTTGACCGGATGATCCCCCAATATCCTTCGATTGGCACATGGATATGCAGGGAATGGAGGAGTATGTATCACGTGCAGGCAGAGAGGATCAGTTTATCTTGGCATCATGTCCGGCACAGATATTGTGGGCCAAAGAGCCATAATGTTCTTTGTTCTATTCCTTGCTTTTAGTCAGTCAACTTTAACTTAACATCAGCAACTTTGAGGATGATTTGGCAATATTCAAATTAGTAACGTTGGCAAAAGTGTGTCGACCATCTGATTCACTTCCAAAGACAACTTGTGCAAATTAATTTTAAACGATGCATAACCAGATTTTTTATTGTGCAATTTATATAGGATATATAATCACAAGCACCTCTGAACTTACTGATGCAACATAACCGCAGCAGGGCTCCTGGTAAATCCTCCTCGTTGATCAGGAGTTGTACAACCATAGGAGGGGCAGAAGTCCACAGCACAAATAGCCAATTGATATTACTTTACATAGAAACATAGAAAATGGGTGCAGGGGTAGGCCATTCGGTCCTTCGAGCCTGCACCGCCATTCAATATGATTATGGCTGATCATCCAACTCAGTATCCTGTTCCTGCATTCTCTCCATACCTTTAGCCACAAGGGCCGCATCTAACTCCCTTAAATATAGTCAATGAACTGGCCTCAACCACCTTCTGCGGCAGAGAATTCCAGAGATTCACCACTCTCTGTGTGAAAAAGTTTTCCTCATCTCGGTCCTAAAGGATTTCCCCTTATCCTTAAACTGTGACCCCTTGTTCTGGACATCCCCAACATCGGGAACGATCTTCCTGCATCTAGCCTGTCCAACCCCTTAAGAATTTTGTAAGTTTCTATAAGATCCCCCTCAATCTTCTAAATTCTAGAGACTACAAGCCGAGTCTATCCAGTCTTTCTTCATATGAAAGTCCTGACATCCCAGGAATCAGTCTGGCGAACCTTCTCTGTACTCCCTCTATGGCAAAAATGTCTTTTCTCAGATTAGGAGACCAAAACTGTACGCAATACTCCAGGTGTGGTCTCACCAAGACCCTGTACAACTGCAGTAGAACCTCCCTGCTCCTATACTCAAATCCTTTTGCTATGAATGCTAACATACCATTCGCCTTCTTCACTGCCTGCTGCACCTGCATGCCTACCTTTAATGACTGGTGTACCATGACACCCAGGTCTCGCTGCATCTCCCCCTTTCCCAATCGGCCACCATTTAGATAATAGTCTGCTTTCCCGTTTTTGCCACCAAAATGGATAACCTCACATTTATCCACATTATACATCCTCGAAAAATTCTATAAGATTCGTCAGACATGATTTACCTTTCATAAATCCATGCTGAATTTGTCCAATGATTTCCCACTTTCTAAATGCGCAAGGTGCGTCGAGATGGAGCTCCTAAGGGACCGTGTCAGGAACCTGGAACAGCAACTCGATGACCTCTGTCTGCTCAGGGAAAGCGAGGAGGTCATAGAAAGGAGTTACAGGGAGGTGGTCACTCCAAGACCACGGGAGACAGAAAACTGGGTCACAGTTAGGAAGGGCAACGGGCAGAGGCAGGGACTGGTGAGTACCCCGGTGGCTGTACACCTTAGAAATAAGAACTCATGCTTGAGTAAGGGTGGGGGGGGCAGCCTACCTGGGGGCAGCGACAGCGACCGGTCTCTGGCACAAAGACCGGTCCTGTTGCTCAGAAGGGTAAGGAAAAGAAGGGGAGGGTAATTGTAATGGGGACTCTATAGTCAGGGGGTCGGATAGGCGATTCTGTGAACGCAGACAGGAGTCCCGGATGGTAGTTTGCCTCCCTGGTGCCAGGGTCAGGGGATGTGTCTGAACGTGTCCAAGAAATCCTGAAATGGGAGGGAGAGGAGCCTGAGGTTGTGGTGCATATAGGTACCAACGACATAGGTAAAAAAAGAGAAGAGGTCCTGAAAGAAGAATTTAGGGAGTTAGGTAGAGAGTTAAGCAGAAGGACTGGCCTACTTTTAATGACTGGTGTACCATGACACCCAGGTCTCGTTGCATCTCCCCCTTTCCTAATCGGCCACCATTCAGATAATAATCTACTTTCCTGTTTTTGCCACCAAGGTGGATAACCTCACATTTATCCACATTATACTGCATCTGCCATGCATTTGCCCACTCACCCAGCCTATCCAAGTCACCTTGCAGTCTCCTAGCATCCTCCTCACAGCTAACACTGCCCCCCAGCTTCGTGTCATCCGCAAACTTGGAGGTGTTGCATTCAATTCCCTCGTCCAAATCATTAATATATATCGTAAATAGCTGGGCTCCCAGCACTGAGCCTTGCGGTACCCCACTAGTCACTGCCTGCCATTGTGAAAAGGACCCGTTTACTCCTACTCTTTGCTTCCTGTCTGCCAACCAGTTCTCTATCCACATCAATACTGAATCCCCAATACCGTGTGCTTTAAGTTTGTATACTAATCTCTTATGTGGGACCTTGTCAAAAGCCTTCTGAAAGTCCAGATATAACACATCCGCTGGTTCTCCCTTATCCACTCTACTAGTTACATCCTCGAAAAATTCTATAAGATTCGTCAGACTTGATTTACCCTTCATGAATCCATGCTGACTTTATAACCATATAATATAACCATATAACAATTACAGCACGGAAACAGGCCATCTCGACCCTTCTAGTCCGTGCCCCGAACACATAATCTCCCCTAGTCCCATATACCTGCGCTCAGACCATAACCCTCCATTCCCTTCCCATCCATATAACTATCCAATTTATTTTTAAATGATAAAAACGAACCTGCCTCCACCACCTTCACTGGAAGCTCATTCCACACAGCTACCACTCTCTGAGTAAAGACGTTCCCCCTCATGTTACCCCTAAACTTCACTCCCTTAATTCTCATGTCATTTCCCCTTGTTTGAATCTTCCCTACTCTCAGTGGGAAAAGCTTTTCCACGTCAACTCTGTCTATCCCTCTCATCATTTTAAAAACCTCTATCAAGTCCCCCCTTAACCTTCTGCGCTCCAAAGAATAAAGCCCTAACTTGTTCAACCTTTGTCTGTAACTTAGTTGCTGAAACCCAGGCAACATTCCAGTAAATCTGCTCTGTACTCTCTCTATTTTGTTGACATCCTTCCTACAATTAGGCGACCAAAATTGTACACCATACTCCAGAATTGGCCTCACCAATGCCTTGTACAATTTTAACATTACATCCCAACTTCTATACTCAATGTTCTGATTTATAAAGGCCAGCACACCAGAAGCTTTCTTTACCACCCTATCTACATGAGATTCCACTTTCAGGGAACTGTGCACAGTTATTCCCAGATCCCTCTGTTCACCTACATTCTTCAATTCCCTACCATTTACCATGTACGTCCTATTTTGATTTGTCCTGCCAAGATGTAGCACCTCACACTTATCAGCATTAAACTCCATCTGCCATCTTTCAGCCCACTCTTCCAACTGGCATAAATCTCTCTGTAGACTTTGAAACTCTACTTCATTACCCGCAACCCCACCTATCTTAGTATCATCTGCATACTTACTAATCCAATTTACCACACCACCATCCAGATCATTGATGTACATGACAAACAACAGTGGACCCAACACAGATCCCTGTGGCACCCCACTCGTCACTGGCCTCCAACCTGACAAACAACCATCCACCATTACTCTCTGGCATCTCCCATTCAGCCACTGTGAATCCATCTTGCTACTCCACCATTAATACCCAACCAATGAACCTTCTTAACCAACCTTCCATGAGGAACCTTGTCAAAGGCCTTACTGAAGTCAATATACACAACATCCACTGCTTTACCCTCAGCCGGGTACTGGAGCCGATGAGTGAGTTCTGAGCCGCTGAGCCCACATACACCCCTCCCACCATTCCCTCATCCTCCTCCTACGACACCTCACCCGCTCCCAAAGACACACCCTCCCCTAACCCCACAAGGGGACTCCTTCACACACCCTACCCACACCTTCCCCGCCCCCACACGCCCCACCAGCCCTCTCCCCCCACACCCACCTCCCCCACATAACCTCCACCATCCCCCTCCCCACAACCCCCCTCTCCAACACACCCCCATTCCCCACACAACCCTCCCCCACACACACCCATCCCCTACACCCCCTCCCCACCCACCCACCATCACCTCGCTCCGCCACACCCCTTCACAACCCCCACACCCATCTCCCCCACACCCCTCTCCCCCACACCCCCTCCCAACAACAACCCCCTTTCTCACACACCCCCACTGCCCCACACGCTCCTCCACCACACACCCCCTCCCCCACACCCCCTCCTCCGCACCCCCCTGCCCCCACCCGCCCTCCCCTCCATCCCCCACACGTCTAACTCCCCCACACCCCCATATTGCATTAGGGAATGTGTTGCGTTGGGGGACCCGGCCTCCCATGTGACAGGGCCGGTCCCACTTCGTCTAGTACATAACTAAAACTCTGATCTTGGTATGTTCCGGTTTGTGCTGTCTTTCTATTTGTGCAAAAACGGATGGCGTAGCACTAGTTCACGCACAGTTCCCCAGTGTTCCGATCGGTTGAATGTCCTAAAAGTTAGCGTGAGCAGATCGATCTCTGTCCTGCCGTTCAGCGCCGCGCGGATTCGTCTCCCCCCCTATCACTCATCGGGACGGTCCACCCCTTCCTGCGCCATCGCGTCTTTATTGGAGCTGGGGATGGCCAGCCGAAGTTTCAAACTGGACACAATTTTCGGAGGGACACGAATCAGCCCAGTCCCAGCACAGAGGGTAGTTGAGGCCAGTTCATTGGCTATATTTAAGAGGGAGTTAGATGTGGCCCTTGTGGCCAAGGGGATCAGAGGGTATGGAGAGAAGGCAGGTACGGGATACTGAGTTGGATGATCAGCCATGATCATATTAAATGGCGGTGCAGGCTCGAAGGGCCGAATGGCCTACTCCTGCACCTAATTTCTATGTTTCTATGTTTCTATGTTTCTATGTCCCAACCAGCCCAGCCCCAAGCAGCACAGCCCCCCAAGCAGCCCATCCCCAAGCAGCACAGCCCCCCAAGCAGCCCAGCCCCAATCCAACGTCGGATACCCAGACCCAGCGTCGTCGGATACCCAGCCGAGCGTAAATGACACGACCAAGCACAGCGTCGGATACCCTGCCCAGCCCAGAGTAGGATACCCTGTCCAGCCCAGGGTTGGATACCGAGTCCAACCCGGTGTCGGAAATGTCGCCAAACGGAAAGCAGAGACTCTGATCCCGGCAGAGGAGAACGACCAACGACCAGCGACTGCAGTGAATCCCCATCGCACAGCCAATTCCAGCCACTACCCCTCTGGACCCCTCGCTGGCTCCTCCCCCTGATATCTCCTTCTCCCCCATGGATCTTTCCCGCCATTTATCCGAACTCTCCCTTCCCCTCTCCCCCCTCCACACACCCCACATCGCCCCCCCCCCCTCCGCCCACACGCCCTCTTCTCCACAACATGCCCCCGCACATACACCCATCTCCCCCACGCCCACACCCACACTCCCCCTACAACAACCCCCCCCCCCCCAAACCCTGCCGCCACACCGGCCCGGCCGCACAATCATTCGCCCCCAACCAACAGCGCCACAAATCCCCGCCCCTACACCCCCCAGCCGCCCGCACAACCCACTCCCCGCCCCTACAATCACGCACTTCCGCCCCCACTCTTCTCTCCTACCGCCCACACACCCCTCCCGCCCATACACACACGTCCCACCCGCCCTTCCCCCCCGCCAAACACCCGCCTCCCCCACACCGCTGCTCCCCTAACACCACCCACGGCCTCCCTCCTACACTTCCTCGTCCACTCACACCCCATCCACCCCGCCCCGCCACTCATTCCACTTCCCTCCCACCTCCCCTCCCACACATGAACATAAGTGGGTGGGATGAGGGGAAATGACCCGCGCTTGCGCAGATAGGGGCTATGGGTGAGTGGTGAAATATTGCGTTGGGGTATGGTTTGCGTTGGGGAACGCGTGTGTGGTGGAATATTTCGTTGGGGAATGGGTTGTGTTGGGGGACACAGGCCTCCCGTGTGACTTGGACCCAACAATAAAATTGCATCACAATTCCAGCCACAATCTGCCCAAGTGTAGAAGGATAAATCAACGTTTAAAATATATTTGCTCCTGACAAGTAAACTGCAAAGTTGACGACACACTGAGTAATGGAAGATGACATTTGAATAGTTTGCTCCTTTACGGCTATTTGGAAGGGTAAGCTAAACAGTGATCGCTATTCCAATTTTCGAGAAGACACTATGCAGCTCGTTCCGTTATGGGTAGATTGCATTTTGATCGCACCTAGATCGCCGGGGGACCTATGCGAGGATTTTGTTTGATGATTTTAGCTCTGCATTCAACACCATTGTGCTAGAGCTACTTCATTCCAAACTTTCCGAGTAGACTGTGCCTGGACCACTCTATCGCTTGATCACCAGCATCCTGACAGACAGGAAGCAGCATGTGAGGCTGGAAAACACATCTCGGACCCGCAAACCATCAGCATCGGAGCACCGCAAGGCTGCGTAATCTCACCTCTCTACTATCTCTACACCGATGACTGCGCCTCCACTGACATCTCGATCAAGCTTCTCAAGTTTGCGGACGACACAACGCTGATTGGACTGATTCACGATGGGGAGGAATCTGCCCACAGACAGGGAGTGTCACATCTGGCGTCTTGGTGCCATCGAAACAACTGGAGATTTTAAGACAGTGGAATTGATTGTAGACATTAGGAGAGCTCCCCGGCCCCTCACCCCACTCACCATCAACAACACCACAGTCATATCTGTGGAGTATTTTAAGCTCCTGGGAACCATCACCTACAGGGACCTTAAATGGGGGGCCACCACAGTCAAAAACGCACAACGGACTTCCTGCGGCAGCTGAGGAAGCACAATCTGCCACCGGCAATGACGTTCAAGTACCATGCGGCCATCGTAGAGTCTGAACTCACCTTCTCCATCATGGTTGAATTTGGCTCAACACGACATCCGGAGGCTGCAGTGAATCGTCCGATCAACTGGGAAGGCTGAAACCTTCCTTCCATTGAAGAACTGTACACTGCAAGGGCCAGGAAACGAACGGGTAAGATCAACTCTGACCCCTCTCACCCTGGCCACGAACACTTTGAATCACTTTCCTCTGGAAGGGGACTCCGCACTGTCAACGATGCCACAGCCAAATATAATAACAGCTTTTTACACGAGTAGTAGCTCTACTCAATAACCAACAATCTGTAGCTTCCTTTTGCTCTGTGCGTGGACGTGGCGTCGAAGGACGAGAAGCTGAAGCAAAGAAGTAGAAGCCAAATAACCGAACGGAAACGAAGCCGAAAAGCCCAGTAACCGAAAGCGTACGAAGCCAATTAAACGAAAGAGTGGGACGCCTAAAAGCCAACTAATCGAAAGGGTGGGACGACTCAAAGCAAACTCACCGAAAGTCCGCTATGCCGAAACACCAACTTACCGAAAGGTTGCGTCGCCTACAAACCAACCGAATGCCCGCTCTGCAGAAACGTTAAATAACGGACATGACGTCGCCGGAGCCCGTGGGGGACTGGGGGCTGGCCCGAAGGATGCGCGCCTTCGGCCGCTTACAACTTGGCGTTCCGGGTCTGAATGCCCAGTCACCTATGGCTTGTGTGGGAAAATGACAACCCTCCCTCCCGTCTCCACCAGCCAGTGATGTGATGGCCGCAGTAGTCTGGACCAATCGCTGACAAATCCCGCCCTCCGCGACGTCATGTCCATTATTTGACTTTGCTGCAGAGCGGCCATTCCGGGAGTTGGTTTGTTGGCGACGCAGACATTCGGTGAGTAGGCGTTTCGGCAGAGCAGCCTTTCGGTGCGTTTGCTTTTAGACGTCCCATCCTTTCGGTTAATTGGCGTTTCGGCTTCGTAGGCTTTCGGCTATTTGGTGTTTCGGCTTTGTTTCCGTTCGGTTATTTGGCTTCCATTTCTTTGCTTCGGCTTCTTGTCCTTCGACGCCACGTCCGCCACGCCACCCCCCTCTCCCCCCTCAGCTATATTAATAGCAAAAGGATAAGGAGGGATAAAATTGGTCCATTGGAGAGACAGAGTGGACAGCTATCTGCAGAGCCAAAAGAGATGGGGGAGATATTGAACAATTTTGTTTCTTCGGTATTCACCAAGGAGAAGGATATTGAATTATGTGAGGTAAGGGAAACTAGTAGAGTAGCTATGGATACTATGAGGTTCAAAGTAAAAGAAGTACTGACACTTTTGAAAAATATAAAAGTGGATAAGTCTCCAGGTCCTGACAGGATATTCCCTAGGACATTGAGGGAAGTTAGTGTAGAAATAGCCGGGGCTATGACAGAAATATTTCAAATGTCATTAGAAACGGGAATAGTCCCCGAGGATTGGCGTACTGCGCATGTTGTTCCATTGTTTAAAACAGGTTCTAAGAGTAAACCTAGCAATTATAGACCTGTTAGTTTGACTTCAGTGGTGGGAAAATTAATGGAAAAGATACTTAGAGATAATATATATAAGCATCTAGATAAACAGGGTCTGATTAGGAACAGTCAACATGGATTTGTGCCTGGAAGGTCATGTTTGACTAATCTTCTTGAATTTTTTGAAGAGGTTACTAGGGAAATTGACGAGGGTAAAGCAGTGGATGTTGTCTATATGGACTTTAGTAAGGCCTTTGACAAGGTTCCTCATGGAAGGTTGGTTAAGAAGGTTCAACTGTTGGGTATAAATGCAGGAATAGCAAGATGGATTCAACAGTGGCTGAATGGGAGAAGCCAGAGGGTAATGGTGGATGGCTGTTTATCGGGTTGGAGGCAGGTGACTAGTGGGGTGCCTCAGGGATCTGTGTTGGGTCCTTTGTTGTTTGTCATGTACATCAATGATCTGGATGAAGGTGTGGTAAATTGGATTAGTAAGTATGCAGATGATACCAAGATAGGGGGTGTTGTGGATAATGAAGAGGATTTCCAAAGTCTACAGAGTGATTTAGGCCATTTGGAAAAATGGGCTGAAAGATGGCAGATGGAGTTTAATGCTGATAAATGTGAGGTGCTACACCTTGGCAGGACAAATCAAAATAGGACGTACATGGTAAATGGTAGGGAATTGAAGAATACAGTTGAACAGAGGGATCTGGGTATAACCGTGCATAGTTCCTTGAAGGTGGAATCTCATATAGATAGGGTGGTAAAGAAAGCTTTTGATATGCTAGCCTTTATAAATCAGAGCATTGAGTATAGAAGCTGGGATGTAATGTTAAAATTGTACAAGGCATTGGTGAGACCAAATCTGGAGTATGGTGTACAATTTTGGTCGCCCAATTATAGGAAGGATGTCAACAAAATAGAGAGAGTACAGAGGAGATTTACTAGAATGTTGCCTGGGTTTCAACAACTAAGTTACAGAGATAGGTTGAATAAGTTAGGTCTTTATTCTCTGGAGCACAGAAGGTTAAGGGGGGACCTGATAGAGGTCTTTAAAATGATGAGAGGGATAGACAGAGTTGATGTGGACAAGCTTTTCCCTTTGAGAATAGGGAAGATTCAAACAAGAGGACATGACTTCAGAATTAAGGGACAGAAGTTTAGGGGTAATATGAGGGGGAACTTCTTTACGCAGAGAGTGGTGGCGGTGTGGAATGAGCTCCCAGTGGAAGTGGTGGAGGCAGGTTCATTGGTATCATTTAAAAATAAATTGTTTAGGCATATGGATGAGAAGGGAAAGGAGGGTTATGGTATGAGTGCAGGCAGGTGGGACTAAGGGGAAAAATTAATTTGTTCGGCATGGACTTGTAGGGCCGAGATGGCCTGTTTCCGTGCTGTAATTGTTATATGGTTATATGGTAATTGAATACAAAAGTCAGGAAGTTATGATACTGACCGATAACACTTTGAGTAGGTCATATGTTAAAGATTATGTGCGGTTCTCCTCGCCCACTGACAGCAATGGCTTCAAAGCTTCAGAGTGAGTGCAGAATAGATTCAACAGACTGCTTCCTGGATTGTCCTGCTTTGAGCACCAGAAGAACCAGGGCAAACTTGGAATGCTTTATCTGGAATACCGAGGGTTTAAAGCAGACTTGATAATACAACACCACGAGAGCCATTGATGGGATAGCAGGTTAGACACGGTTTCCACGGTGGAGGTGATTGTAGGGCATATCGTTAAGGTGAAATGGTCAGAGTTTAAAAGATGTACGCGAGCAGGTTTTTGTACAGAGGGTGACGGGTGCCTGGAACGTGATGTTGGGGATGGTGGTGGCAGCAAATATTAAAGTAGCAGCTAGAGGCTTTTAGAGCAGCACATGGGTGTGGATAGATAATTCAACATTACTCTACTGTGGGAACTGAGAATGCGAATAGAATAGGAAGTGTATAGAATAGGAATCATTATTTTTAAATATCTCTATTCTATAATAAAATAATACTCCCTATAATGGAGAATAACCAACTCTGCTGGCAGTTATTACACAATTCTATATTTAGAAGCAGCAAACGTGATCTGGCTAACATTGTTTGATTAAATGACTGACGCTAATCTCAATTAATTTGCCTTGATTTGGCGCCATGTGGTTCTCTGGAGAATATGCTAGTAAGGTTAAAAAGCAAGCGCCCTGTCACATACTACTGGCAGGAAACGGCGGTTATCTCTGGTCATGAACGTGTTCTACCCAATCCTTGTCACCATTGGTGTTCCCGGTAAGCCCTTTACCTTTTTTTGACGATATTTCGCCGTCTAGACTTTACTGTTAAAACTAGACGTGCTATTACTTATTGCTTAAGTAACTAACATAATTATTGACATCTAAAATCTATAATACACAATCGCATCTATGGAGGGGAGATCCAGTGCGGTGTAGACTGGCAGATTAGTTCAAGTTATCCAAGCTTCTCATTCACTCCTTGAGCACGAAGGACCATTTTTACGGCGCCGAGTTTACCTACAAACCCGCACTATTTCGGATCAGGGAAGAATCAGTACCACCTGGCGGAAACTGACACGGGGACATGCAGAACGTGTAAGATTCACACAGACCGGGTTGGTCTCTGCTGGCTTTCTATGTTCCATGACCCTGAGTGTTATATGTACTGTGATCGGAAAAGGCTATCGTCATGTTATTAGACATCAGCAATTAATCTATCGATTTTCATCCCAAGGAGATACACTCGATCCCCTGCCACGGCACATGTGCTGATGGCCTCATATCCACCGGTTCTGACAGTCGACCACTAATTAACATGTGCCCTCCGTTGTTGTGTGATATCAATATGTAGCTGGTCCACATGTTTCTGAATCCATTGACGGTGTTGACAGAACCAGGCATGTAATAATTCTCCATCGCCAAATCGAAGTGAACTGATAGCGAATTAGGTGAATTCAGCCCCTACGATATAGAAGGCGGCAGGTTCGGCCCATCTAGCTTTTGTCGCGTTCAACTGCAATTGGAATTAATGGCTGATTTTGCTTATCACATGTTCTTCCAAATGGCCCCAACTTTTCTGCCAGAGGCCAATGCTGTGCCGGCATCGTGTTTGGATTAGTATCCGCATGTAGAAGGACACAGGAGCTGCGTGCTCGTGTTTGTGAATCACAGCGACGGAGACCGGGAGTGATCTTGACCTCCAACGTTTCCCGGGTGGAGTTTGTACGTTGTTCTCGGGACCAGGTTGATTACTTTAGTTTCCTCCGCATCCCAGAGATCAGAGAGTTAAATAGTTAGTTAATAATAATTAGTTTTAATAATAATTAGTTTTCAAACACAACCCGTGTTGGTAAACTGGATTCTGTCATTGCTTCCACTGCGCAGGGAGTGCATGCGATTGTTGGAAAAATGGAACTGGTGACTACGGGTGATAAATGATCGGCAGGTCGGTGTGCTGGGGAACTGTTATCATGCTGTATCAATCAGTCAATCTATCAAAAGCACAATGAGGCAACGTAATGAATGCAAAGCAAGGCAGGCGTTGATGGCAAGGCTTTGACCAACGCAGGGGAAGGCATTGAAGGTAATGCATTAGAGGCAAGGCATTGATGGCATGATATTGAAGGCAAGTCAAGGACTCGAATGCAATTCATTGCAGTCAAGGAGACACATTGGCGGGAAGACTTTCATATGAAGAAAGACTGGATAGACTCGGCTTGTACTCGCGAGAATTTAGAAGATTGAGGGGGGATCTTATAGAAACTTACAACATTCTTAAGGGGTTGGACAGGCTAGATGCAGGAAGATTGTTCCCGGTGTTGGGGGATTCCTGAACAAGGGGTCACAGTTTAAGGATAAAAGGGAAATCTTTTAGGACTGAGATGAGATAAACATTTTTCACACACAGAGTGGTGAATCTCTGGAATTCTCTGCCACAGAATTTAGTTGAGGCCAGTTCATTGGCTATATTTAAGAGGGAGTTAGATGTGGCCCTTGTGGCTAAAGGGGTCGGGGGTATGGAGAGAAGGCAGGTACAGGACACTGAGTTGGATGATCAGCCGTGATCATATTGAATGGCGGTGCGGACTCGGAGGGCCGAATGGACTACTCCTGCATCTATTTGATATGTTCCTATGTTTCTAAGACGAGGCAGGCGTTGATGTTAAGGCTTTTACGGCAGCATAAGGGAAGGCATCGAAGGCAATGCATTAAATGCAAGACGTCATTGAGCGTGCGCATTAAAGGCAAAGCCAGGCAAGGCATTGAATGCAATCCTTGACGCCAAGGCAATGAATTGCAGGGGAGGCAAAGCAGGGCATTGAAAGCAAAGCAAGGCAGTGAATGGAATTCAATGGCAATGCATGGCATTGAATTCAAAGGCAAGGTATGGCATTGAAGGGAAGGCAAGGTATTGAACCTACACTGAGAAGGTGCAAACTCCACACAAACAATTCCAGCAATCAGTATCGAACCTGGGACGCTGGAGCTATCAGGATTGCTCTCCATTTGCTTTGAGGGAAAAGGATGGTAAGAATTGTACGTCTTGTAAAGCAAATTGGGCCGGAGATTACACAGAGAGTGGTGAATCTGTGGAATTCTCTGCCACAGAAGGTAGTTGAGGCCAGTTCATTGGCTATATTTAAGAAGGAGTTAGATGTGGCCCTTGTGACTAAAGGGATCAGGGGTTATGGAGAGAAGGCAGGGATGGGATACTGAGTTGGCTGATCAGCCATGATCATATCAAATGGCGGTGCAGGCTCGAAGGGCCGAATGGCCTACTCCTGCACCTATTTTCTATGTTTCTATGTAAACAGAGGTGTAAATTGAATGAAACATTTGCAATCACATGCGCATCCTGAAGTCATTCTGCGATTGATACTGGCATTCCTCTCGCTGTAGACACCTGTGTCGACATATCGATCTGAGATATAGAATCAAATAACGTTCGTTATAAAAAGTGTCAAAGTAACATGCTCCTTGAACAATCCAAGATGGTCATTGGTTTTAATTTCGTCTTTTCTACAGCAAACCTGTTGGCAATCGTCATTCTCTCCCGAGGAAAGTGTGGCCTCTCCAAATGTATCACCCGCTACCTGGTATCGATGGCCGTAGCTGATCTAATGGTTCTGATCTTCGAGGTAATTCTTTCAGAGATGGCAGGTGCCTATTATCCGTATTCATTCCTCAATTTATCTCACATTTGTAAGCTGCGTATTTTGTTTAATTGTATTTTCATTGATTGCTCTGTCTGGCTAACGGTGACGTTCACCTTCGATCGATTTATCACTATTTGTAATCAGAATTTACGACCTAAATATTGTACAGAGAAAACTGCGGCTGTGGTGATAACAGTAACGTGTATCTTAAGTATTATTCAAAATATTCCACTATATATTTTCCTCGTTCCTCTGTATATAATTGACAACGTGGCTTGGTACTGTTGGGTATCATCAGATGTCTACACCACACCGATATGGGCTGCACTTTCTGTGTTCGAAACCATTTTAACCCCAGTTATACCAATGTTACTGATTATTCTACTCAACGCCCTGACAATCAAACACATTATACACGCTAATAGAGTGAGGCGTGGTCTCCGACAGGATAATAAGACCGATAGCGGGTCAGATCAGGAGGTGGAGAACCGAAAGAAGTCCATCATTCTATTGCTGGCCATATCCGGTAACTTCGTACTACTGTGGATGGTGACGTTCGTGTGTTTCATGAGTGTAAACTTCCTGGACGTTCATCTTTTAGGGTCAGATTACAACGACGCATTCACCATTGCAGAACTGTCTGGATACATGCTGAGGGCTCTGGGTGCTTGCACCAACACCTTTATTTATGGGGTGTCCCAGAAAAATTTCAGGGAGGAATTTAAAAATGTGTTTAAGAGAATATTCATTTTAATTTCCAAATCAATTGCACGGTAAATCTGAAATTTCCTTTCGAAATTACGTCTTCTTTAAATTAGTGTTATTGCATCTTACTGTCCGAACGGCCGTTAGTAACTTCCACTCAATACCATCCACATCAGGATAATCCATTCAACAATTGACCTACGCACGCCCAGTCAATGTATCCGTAGATAGACACAAAAAGCTGGAGTAACCCAGCGGGACAGGCGACATCTAAGGAGAGAAGGAATGGGTGACGTTTCGTGTCGAGACCCTGTATGAAGAAGTGGCTCGACCCGAAACGCGACCCATTATTTCTCTCCAGAGATGCTGCCAGTCCCGCTGAGTTACTGCAGCTTTTTATATCTATCTCGCATTTAAACCAGTATCTACTGTTCCGTCTTACACTTTCAACATATTCATTTGAATTGAACTCAAATGACTAAGGCAATTTCCGCAGTCAACTAATTGAGTCGTTAGGACGTGGAGCGGGTCAGCTGGCCACGAGATAAATCCCCGCGGGGGCAGAGAGACCATGCGAAATCCGCACAGCATCAGTCGGCGGATCGCAAGGAGGAGCCTGCAGGTACATCAAGGATAGGCAGATTTGTAGAATGATGGCATTGTTTGTCAACTACAACACGTGACATAGAATAGCAATTATCAGGATAGATATCTTGCTAGAATTGAATCTGCATTTAATTGAGCGACGGGTAATTTATTGTAATTTAACCCAAGTACCTGTAGATGTTCGTTTACGTAAAGAGTGCACAATATGCTGGACTACCTTTGACGGTCAGGCAGCGTATGTGGGGAAGATAGATAGCTGACGTAATAACAAGGAACTACAGTAGATGGTTTATACCGAAGATGTTGAAGACATTCACCAGGTCGGGCAGCATCTATCGACAACATAGATAGTTGACATTTCTGGACGGAAAGCTTCTTCAAACTGAACAAGGTTTCGGAACCGAAAAGTCGCCTCTCCATGTTCGCAAGAGATGCTGCTGATCAACTGGGTTGATCCAGCATTTTGTAAATATCTATAAATGAGTGACGTTAGGGGGTCGTGACCCTTCTCAGATACAGTAACGCCCTGAAATACAGCGTGCTCACAAATAACCAACTTTATTCTTACGAAAGGTCAAGGCGACATTTGGTGGCGCGGTGGTAGAGTTGTTGGCTCACAGCGCCAGATGCCCGTATTTGATTCTGACATGCAGTGCCGTCTGAATGTTGTTTGCATGCCGGGTTGCTCTCACATTCCATAGATTTGTGAGTTTTGTAGGATATTGACGTGTGAACATTGCTCCTGGTGTTTAGCGATTAGGCGAGGCAGTGGATAAAATTGATCTAGTCTCACTCATCCGCCGGTACCACGAAGATGTTGGCGCCACTGGCTACCACCATCATATAGTCCGTCGCTGCTTATCGTAGAGGCATAGAGTGATGCAGTGTGGAAACAGGCCCTACGGTCCAACTTTATCACACCGGCCAACATGTCCCAGCTACACTACTTCCACCTTCCTACGCTTGGTCCATGTCCCTGCAAACCTGTCCTATCCATGTACCTGACTAACATTTTTATAAACGCTGTAATAGAACCAACCCCAACTGCCTCATCTTGCAGCTAGTTCCAAACACCCACCACACTTTGTGTGAAAAGGTTACCAGTCACATTCCCATTAAATATTTTCCCCTTCACCTTCAAGTTTGACAATATCTTTCCTATAACGGTGCCCAGAACTGAACACAATATTCTAAATGCGGTCTCATCAACGTATATACAACTGCAACATGACCTCGCAACTTCTATACTCAATACTGTGACTGATGAAATCCAACGTGCCAAAGCATTTGTGACCACCTGATCGACCTGCTACTCGACCTTCAAGGAACCATGCACCTGCACTCCTAGATCCCCCTGCTCTACAACACTCCCCAGAGGCCTACCATTCGCTGTGTAAGTCATGTTCGATGTCACAAAATGCAACATCTCACACTTCTCCGTATTAAATTTCATCAATCTTTCCTCAGCCCACCTGGCTAATCGATCCAGATCCTGCTGCAAACTTTCACAGCCATATTCACTATATGCAAAACTATCCTCTTGTATATCATCTGCAAACTTGCTAACCTTGCCCTGTATCTTCTCATTCAAATCATTGGAGTAGATGCCAAAGAGTAACGGGCCCAGCATCGAACCCTGAGGCACACCACTAGCCACAGTCCTCCAGCCTGAGAAGCAACGTTCCACCATCACTCTCTGTCCTTCCATGTGGCAAATTTGCTATCCATTCAGTTATACGTCCTTGGATCCCGTGCGATCCAACATTCCAGATCGGCCTAGCATGGGGGATCTTGTCGAATCTTTGTCCAGACATCCCCTTCTTCACCATCACCCCGCCGGTTACAGCCAATGTGCATTGTTTTCATCGCCGCCCCCTGGCCTTGCTTGCCGGCCGACCGCACCGGCGTCCCTTGGCTGCAAACCGTCTGCCGACGGGTGGCATACATTGACTCAGCCGATCCTTGACTCTGCACCGGCCTGGAAGCATCAGCTTATCCCGGTTCCAAACTCTGGTCCCTGCAGCGGGCTCCACCTTGCCAGATCCGGCAACATCACATTGACTCACTCCCCTGCAGAATCTCTTGTGTCCCGCTGCTCTCGCTGCCAACAGGGAACTTCAGCAATGGCGCCACCTTTACACAACCCGTCATTGCCCCTCCTATCTCAGTACCCATCATTTCTCCATCGAACTTCACCCTCGATCCTCCCCCCGATCCTCACAACACCACCCTGCCGCCATAATATCAAGGTATTATTTTGCCGTTCACGTCATCTGTGGAAAGGGGCTACCCCTCAAAGTGATGACATGTTTTCCCGCCTCCAACATTTCTCCTCCACTTGGCCTCATCCTGATGGCATTCGACCCACTCTGGTCTTTGTTCTTTAGACCTGACGCCGCGAAATCAATAGTGTTGAATTACCTACGATCTTGACTCACGTTGATCTTACCTCTCTCAACGCACAGCTCTCCTCTCACTCAACCATAACCCGTCCATTGTCATTAAACTCGCAGACAAGCCGAACATGTGGCCATAATCGCTCAGACTCTTTCTGATCCAATCACCTCTAGCGATCTCTGCTCCACAGCCTCCCAGCCACATACCTTAGCACCGCAAAGCCCGTTTTTTTAATCTCTTCCCGAAGATTCAATAAATTGCAGGCGGATTTACAAACCAAACTCAGAGCTCCCGTGGATTTTGAAGCAACAGCAACAAAGAGAAGCAGGAGAAAGCACTGATTGGCTCTAATCCAAGTGTGAGTATAAAGAATGTAAAAATAATCTTAAGAAAGAAATTTGAAAAGCTAAAAGAAGATGTGAGGTTGCTTTGGCAAGTAAGATGAAAGTAAATCCAAAGGGTTTCTACAGCTATATTAATAGCAAAAGGATAACAAGGGATAAAATTGGTCCATTAGAGAGTCAGAGTGGACAGCTATCTGCAGAGCCAAAAGAGATGGGGGAGATATTGAACAATTTATTTTCTTCGGTATTCACCAAGGAGAAGGATACTGAATTATGTGAGGTAAAGGAAACAAGTAGAGTAGCTATGGAATCTATGAGATTCAAAGAAGAGGAAGTACTAACACGTTTGAGAAATATAAAAGTGGATAAGTCTCCAGGTCCGGACAGGATATTCCCTAGGACATTGAGGGAAGTTAGTGTAGAAATAGCAGGGGCTATGACAGAAATATTTCAAATGTCATTAGAAACGGGAATAGAGCCGGAGGATTGGCGTACTGCGCATGTGGTTCCATTGTTTAAAAAGGGGTCTAAAAGTAAACCTAGCAATTATAGACCTGTTAGTTTGACGTCAGTGGTGGGCAAATTAATTGAAAGGATACTTAGAGATAATATATATAAGCACCTGGATAAACAGGGTCTGATTAGGAACAGTCAGCATTGATTTGTGCCTGGAAGTTCATGTTTGACTAATCTTCTTGAATTTTTTGAAGAGGTTACTCGGAAAATTGATGAGGGTAAAGCAGTGGATGTTGTATATATGGACTTCAGTAAGGCCTTTGACAAGGTTACTCACGGAAGGTTGGTTACGAATGGTTGGGTATTAATTGTGGAGTAGCAAGATGGATTCAACAGTGGCTGAATGGGAGATGCCAGAGAGTAATGGTGGATGGTTGTTTGTCAGGTTGGAGGCCAGTGACTAGTGGGGTGCCACAGGGATCAGTGTTGGGTCCACTGTTGTTTGTCATGTACATCAATGATCTGGATGATGGTGTGGTAAATTGGATTAGTAAGTATGCAGATGATACTAAGATAGGTGGTGTTGTGGATAATGAAGTAGATTTTCAAAGTCTACAGAGAGATTTATGCCAGTTGGAAGAGCGGGCTGAAAGATGGCAGATGGAATTTAATGCTGATAAGTGTGAGGTGCTACATCTTGCAGGACAAATCAACATAGGACGTACATGGTAAATGGTAGGGAATTGAAGAATGCAGGTGAACAGAGGGATCTGGGAATAACAGTGCACAGTTCCCTGAAAGTGGAAGCTCATGTAGATAGGGTGGTAAAGAAAGCTTTTGGTGTGCTGGCCTTTAATAAATCAGAGCATTGAGTATAGAAGTTGTGATGTAATGTTAAAATTGTACAAGCCATTGGTGAGGCCAATTCTGGAATATGGTGTACAATTTTGGTCGCCTAATTATAGGAAGGATGTCAACAAAATAGAGAGAGTTCAGAGGAGATTTGTTAGAATGTTGCCTGGGTTTCAGCAACTAAGTTACAGAGAAAGGTTGAACACGTTAGGGCTTTATTCTTTGGAGCGCAGAAGGTTAAGGGGGGACTTGATAGAGGTCTTTAAAATGATGAGAGGGATAGACAGAGTTGACGTGGATAAGCTTTTCCCACTGAGATTAGGGAAGATTCAAACAAGGGGACATGACTTGAGAATTAAGGGACAGAAGTTTAGGGGTAACATGAGGGGGAACTTCTTTACTCCGAGAGTGGTGGCTGTGTGGAATGAGCTTCCAGTGAAGGTGGTGGAGGCAGGTTCGTTTTTATTATTTAAAAATAAATTGGATAGTTATATGGACGGGAAAGGAATGGAGGGTTGTGGTCTGAGCGCAGGTATATGGGACTCGGGGAGAATACGTGTTCGACACGAACTAAAAGAGTCGAGATGGCCTGTTTCCGTGCTGTAATTGTTATATGTTATATGTTATATGGTTATATGACAGGGTTGGTCTCCGCTGGCGTTCCATGCTCCATGTTCTACAAGTGTTCTATGTCCGGTGATGGGAACTGGCTACCATCGTGTTATTAGAGATGAGCAATTAATCTATCGATTTCCCTCCCAAGGAGAGAAAGACGACCTCCTGCCACGGCACATCTGCTGATGCGCCTTCTATTCAACGGTTCTGTCGGTCGCCCACTAATTAACATGTGCCCGTAGATGTTGTGTGATGCCAATATGTTGCTCGTGCTGATGCGTTTGACTCCATTGGTGATGTTCACGGAAGCAGGATTGTAATAATTCTCCATCGCCAAATCGAAGCGGACTGATAGCGAATTAGATGAATACAGCCCTTACCATATAGAAGTCGGCAGGTTCGGTCCATCTAGCTTGCGTCGCGTCCAGCTGCAATTGGATTCACCGGCTGCTTTTCCTTTTCACATGCCTTCCCAATTTCCCCAAAGTATCTGCCTGGGGCCAATACACTGGCGATAACGGATATTGACAAGTAAACTGGAATCTGCATTTTATTCTGATGTGCAGGTTGTGGATGCGATTGTTCAAAACAAAGAGAATTGGTGTGAACGGGTGATAAATGATCGGCAGGTGACGGAGGGCCGAGGACTGTTATCAATCAATCAATCAATCAATCAATCAATCAATCAATCAATCAATCAATCAATCAGTCAGTCAGTCAAATAAACAACCAAACAAACAACGAACCAACCAAAAGGCAATGAAGGCAAAGCAAATCAGGCGTTGATGGCAAGGCGAGGCAGGGCATCGAAGGCAACGCATCCAAGCAAGGCATTGAATGGAATTCATCAAATACAATGCATTGAACGGAAGGCGAGGCATTGAACCAATCAATCAGTCACGCAGGCAAACCAACGTGAACACAGGAAAAAGGCGCAAACTTCACACGTACAACACCAGTAATCAGCAGCTAACCTGCGATGCTGCAGCTACCAAGAAGTAGCCACTGCTGTTTATTTTCTTTGAGGATAAAGGGTGGTAAAATATTGTGTGCCTTATAAAGCAAATCTGGTCGGAAATGAAGGTTAACAGTGGCGTTATTTGCAACATTTGCATTCATATGCGCATCCTGAAATCAATCACAAATTGATACCGAGTAATGTATGGGCAGCCATTCCTCTTACCGTAGACATCTGTGCCGAACATCTCGATGCGAGATACAGAATCAAATAATCCACTGACTTTCGTATTAAGAAGTGTCAAACTAACGTGCTTCTGGAACAATGAAGGATGGTCATTGGTTTAAACTTCGTCTTATCTACAGCTAACCTGTTGGCAATCTTCATTCTGTCCCGGGGAATGTTTGGTCTCTCCAAATGTATCACCCTCTACCTGGTATCCATGGTCGTAGCTGATATAATGGTTCTGATTTTCTAGGTAATTCTCTCTGAAATATCAGGTGCATATTTTCCGTACACATTCCTCAACTTATCTGATATCTGTAAGCTTTGTATTTTGTTTAATTGTATTTCCATCGATCGCTCTGTCTGGCTAACGGTGTATTTCACCATCGATCGATTTATCACTATTTGTAATCAGAGTTTACGAGTAAAATATTGCACTGAGAAAACTGCGGCTTTTGGTGACAGCATTAACGTATACATTCCAGTGTATATTTTCTTCGTACCGCTATACACAATTGACAACTTGGCTTGGTGCTGGTGATTACTTTTCTACAGGGAACTGAGAATGCAAATGCATGTGTGTAGAATACGAATAATTACTTACAATTATCTCTATATTCTATAATATAATAATATAGTCCCTATTTTAGATATTAACCAACTCTGCTGGCAGTTATTATGCAATTCTATAATCAGAAGTAGCAGGTGTGATGTTGCTAACTTTGTTTAAATGACTGACACTAATCTCAATTAATTTGCCTTGATTAGGCGTCAAATTGTTTTCTCTGGAGAATATGTTAAAAGCATCTTAACGAGTCGTTAAAAGCATGTTATCTTTAAAAGCAAGAGACCTGTCATACCATGGGTAGGAAACATGATTATCCCTGGTCATGTACGGGCCGGTCGTCAACCAGGTAGAACGCGTGTTCTACCCTATCCTTGTCATCGTTGGTGTTCCTGGTAAGCACTTTATAATTGTCTGCCGATATTTCGCCGTCTCGGCCTTACTGTTAAAAAATAGACGTGCTAGTATTTGTTGCTTGGGTGACTGAAACAATGATTGACACCGGACATCTAAAATGCACAATCGCTTCTATGGCCGGTTATTCCAGTGCCATGTAGACAGACACATTTATTCTATGTTAACCCAGTGTCTCCATTCACTGCTTGCGCGCGAGGGACAATTTTTACGGCGGCGAGTTTACCTAAAAGCCCGCAGGTATTTCGGATGAGGGAAGATTCGGTAACACCTGGAAGAAGCTGATGCGGGGACATGCAGAACGTGTAAGATGCACACAGACCGGGTTGTTCTCTGCTGGCTTTCTATGTTCTATATTATACAAATGTTCTATGTCATGTGATAGGAAATGGCTATCATCATGTGATTATAGATGAACAATTAATCTATCGATGTCCCTCTCAAGGAGATATAGACGACCACCTGCCAAGGGGTATATGCTAATGGCCTCGTATTCACCGGTTCTGTCGGTCGCCCAGTAATTTATATTTGCCCGGAGATGTTGTGTGATACCAATGTGCAGCTGGTGCAGATGCTTCTGTGCCCATTGGCGCTGTTCACAAACTAGGACTGTGATAAGTCTCCATCGCCAAATAGAAACGGACTGATATCGAATTGGACGAACACAGATCCTCCGATGTAGAAGGCGGCAGGTTCGGTCCCTCTAGCTTGTGTCGTCTCCTACTACAATTGGATTGAATCTACAATTCACTAGAAACATAGAAACATAGAAATTAGGTGCAGGAGTAGGCCATTCGGCCCTTCGAGCCTGCACCGCCATTCAATGTGATCATGGCTGATCATCCAACTCAGTATCCCGTACCTGCCTTCTCTCCATACCCCCTGATCCCCTTAGCCACAAGGGCCACATCTAACTCCCTCTTAAATATAGCCAATGAACTGGCCTCAACTACCCTCTGTGGCAGAGAGTTCCAGAGATTCACCACTCTCTGCGTGAAAAAAATTCTAGAGAGTATAAACCAAGTCTATCCAGTCTTTCTTCATAAGACAGTCCTGACATCCCAGGAATCAGTCTGGTGAACCGTCTCTGCACTCCCTCTATGGCAATAATGTCCTTCCTCAGATTTGGAGACCAAAACTGTACGCAATACTCCAGGTGTGGTCTCAACAAGACCCTGTACAACTGCAGTAGAACCTCTCTGCTCCTATACTCAAATCCTTTTGCAATGAAAGCTAACATACCATTCGCTTTCTTTACTGCCTGCTGCAACTGCATGCCTACCTTCAATGCCTGGTGTACCATGACACCCAGGTCTCGCTGCATCCCCCCCTTTCCCAATCGGCCACCATTTAGATAATAGTCTGCTTTCCTGTTTTTGCCTACAATTGGATTCATCGGCTGATTTCCCTTTACAAATGCACTTCTCAATTTCCCAAAAAAATCTGCCAGAGGCCGATTCACTGCAGACAACGTATGAGTATCCGACCAGCCGGCCGTATTTCACAAGTAGAAGGACATCGAGGCTCCATCGAAGGACAAAAGCTCGTACTTCCGTTTTACAGCATCAGTGGCCCGGGTTTGATCCCGACCTCCAGCGTTTCCCGGGTGGAGTTTGTACATTTTCCTCGCGACAACGTTGATTCATACATCAGGTCTGGTTTATTCCGCATCCTAAAGATCCTGGATGGCATTGGCATTGAAGACAAGGCAAGGCAAGGCAAGGCAAGACATTGAATGCAATCCATTGAAGTTAAGGGAAGACATTGATGGGAAAGCAAGACTGAGCATTGAAAGGAAGACAAGGCATTGAATGGAATTCATTGAAGGCAAGGCGAGGCATCGAAAGGCAGGGAAGGCATTGAATCAAGCAAGCAGTCACGCAGGCATGCCAACGTGAACACAGGTAAAAGGTGCAAATTCCACACAATCTTTACCAACGGTGGTAAATATTGTACGTCTTATGAAGCAATTGCGGTCAGGTTAACAGGGACGTTATTTGGATGCAACATTTACATTCACATGCGCATCCTGAAATCAATCTGTGAAATCAATACCGATGAATTTCCGGGTGGACATTCCCCTGCCGAACACCTCGACGCGAGATAAAATATCATATATTCCACTCACTTTCGAACGAAGATGTGTCAAACTAACGTGCTCCTGGAACATTAAAATATGGTCATTGGTTTTGTTTTTGTTTTTTTAATTTAATTTTTATTAGAAGTACGGTAAATTACAATCCTACACAACACATATATCTTAATACATTTTTTGTACCGCTTCATTTTTTTTGAGCTTTAAGAAAAAGGTAGAAGTAAGGAAAGTAAAGAAAGTGCAAGAGAGTCGTGAAGTGCAAGAGTGTTGGGAAAAGAAAGCCCCTTAGGAAAGAAGTTAGAGAAGGAAGTAAAGTGAGAAAATAGACCCTAGAAAAGAAAGAAAGAGAAAATAGAAACAATCGCTCTATTATAACGTTAAACTCCGCAGAAAGGGGACTACCAACCAAGTCTGTTTTTGTTGTTTTACCTCCCGTTACCAGGTCCTGATACCACTTATTTATATATTTGTTTTTTTTTTAAATTGCTATTGCACCTCATACTGGTCATTGGTTTTAATTAGTTTTAATTTCGTCTTTTCTACAGCTAATCTGTTGGCAATCGTCATTCTCTCCCGGGGAAAGTGTGGTCTCTCCAAATGTATCACCCGCTACCTGATATCCATGGCCGTTGCTGATCTAATGGTTCTGATCTTCGAGGTAATTCTTTCAGAGATGGCAGGTGCCTATTATCCGTATTCATTCCTCAACCTATATCACATTTGTAAGCTGCGTATTTTGTTTAATTGTATTTCCCTTGATTGCTCTGTCTGGCTAACGGTGACGTTCACCTTCGATCGATTTGTCACTATTTGTAATCAGAATTTACGAGTAAAATATTGCACTGAGAAAACTGCAGCTGTGGTGATAACAGTAACGTGTATCTTGAGTATTATTCAAAATATTCCAGTGTATATTTTCCTCGTACCTCTGTATATAATTGACAACGTGGCTTGGTACTGTTGGGTACCAACAGATGTCTACGGCACACCGATAGGGGCAGCACTTTCGGTCATGGAAACCATTGTAACCCCAGTTATACCAATGTTACTGATTATTCTCCTAAACGCCCTGACAATCAAATACATTACACACTCCAATAGAGTGAGGAGTGGCCTCCGACGGGATAACAAAGCCGGGAGCGGCGCAGATCAAGAGGTGGAGAACCGACGGAAGTCCATCATTCTATTGCTGGCCATATCCGGTAACTTCGTACTACTGTGGATGGTGACCTTCGTGTGCTTCATGAGTGTAAACTTCCTAGACGTTCATCTTTTAGGGTCAGATTACAACGTACCATTCACCATTGCAGAACTGTCCGGATACATGCTGAGAGCCGTGAGTGCTTGCACCAACACCTTTATTTATGGGGTGTCCCAGAACAAATTCAGGGAGGAATTTAAAAACGTAATTAAGAGCCCATTCGTTTTATTGTTCAAATCAATAAAGTGTCTGTAATGTCACGGTGAATCTGAAAATTCCTTTCGAAATGACGTCTTCTTCTATATTGTGTTATTGCATCTTACTGTTTGATAGGCCGTTCCGACCTCCCAATCAATGCCGAACGTCAGGATTACCGCTTCAGACAATTTAGCCGACGAATGCCCATTCAATGTGTCCGAAGATAGACACGAAATGCTGGAGTAACTCAGCGGGACAGGCAACATCTCAGGTGGGAAAGAATGGGTGATGTTTCGCGTCGGGATCGTGTCTTAAGGAGGGTCTCGGCTGAAACGCCACCGTTCTTTCTCTCCACAGATGCTGCCTGTCCCGCTGAGTTACTCCAGCTTTTTTTTGTCTATCTTCTGTTTAAACCAGCATCTGCAGTTCCTTCCTACATATTCATTGTATCCCTTTGAATTGCACTCAAATTGCCACTGATGCTGCAACAGCCCGGCGTCAACAGGGCCGCATCATGCAAGCTATTTACTCTGTCAACTAATAGCGTGGTTGGGAGGTCGAGGGGATCTTGTGGCCACGATCTAAATCCCCGCGGCGGCAGGGAGACCATTCGAAATCCACACAGCATCAGAGGGCAGAATCACGAGGAGGAGTCTACAGGTGCATCATCCACAGGCAGATAATGGGGTCTTTACAGAACTAACCACGATACGTGACACAGCATAGCAATTATCAGGATAGATATCTTGCCAGAATTAAATCTGCAACTAATTGTGTGACGGATAATTTAGCGCGGAAGGGGCGGGGCTGCCTATGCAGCTGCGGCTCGCGTGCAGTCCGTCTGTCTTTTCTTTTGTTGTGTTTTCTTTTTGTCTTGTTAGATGTATGTTTTAGTTTATTTTTTGTTGTGTACATGTGTGGGGGTGAGGGAAATTTGTTTTAACCTCTTCCTTCAAGGGGATGCGACCTTGTTTTTGTCGTATCTCCGCCTCCGTCTCTGTCTGCACTGAGGCATAATCGTGGAGCTGGCAGCCTCCAACTGGAACCGACCTCGAGGCTCCGGAGGCAGAGCCAGGACTCACCATCGCGAAGCTGTCCGACTTCGGGGCTGTGGTGGCGTTGCGGCGGCGGCGACGGCGGCCCGACTTCGGAGCCTCGGACTCTTCGGTTGCGGGACCAGTGGGACGACAATATCGGGAGCTCGCAGGTCCCAGGTTGGTGACCGATTCTCCGGAGCTCCCGCAACAACAGCTACTTCCGCTTGTCTGCTTCGTTCGCCCTGGGCCACGGAGGCAGCTTCGTTCGCCCTGGGCCACGGAGTCTGAGCCGGCCCGTTCGCGGAGATCGGACTCGGCCACGGGACTTACCATCACCCGGCGGGGGTTGGGGGGCCAACATCAAAAGCCTGGATCGCCTCAACGCAGAAGGAGAATAAGCAAGGAAGAGATAAGACTTTAAGACTTTTTGTCTTGCATCACAGTGAAATGCCTGGAGATTCACTGCGATGGATATTTGTGTTAAAACGTGCTAATTGTGTGTTCTGTTACTTTATTTTCTGTCATGACTGCAAAGTACCCAATTTTGTTCAAACTAAATAGTTTGAATGACAATAAAGGAAACGTAACTACTTTAACCCAGATACCTGCAGATGTTCGTTCACGTAAATAATGCACAATACGCTGGAGTACTTCTGCGGGTCAGGCTCTGGGGAACATAGATAATGATTACAGTAGATGGTTAGTAACGAAGTTGACACAAAATGTTGCAGTAATTCACCAGGTCGGGCAGCATCTCTCGACAACATAGATAGGTGACATTTCTGGACGGAAATCTTCTTCAGACCGAATAAGGTTTCCGACCCGAAAAGTGAGCTATCAATGTTCTGAAGAGGTGTTGCTGATCAGCTGGGTTAACCCAGCCTTTTGTGACTATCTATAAATAGGTGAGGTTTCTGGTCGGGACGCTTCACAAACACAGTATTTTCCTGACATTCAGTGTGATCACAAATAACCAATTTCACTCTAACCAAGGTCAAGGTGAAATTGTGACGGCACGATGCAAGAGCAGTTGGCTCATAGAGCCAGATGTTAGGGTTCGATTCTAACAAGGGGTGCTGTGTATGCAATTCGCAGCCTTGGGGGGGGGGGGGGGGGGGGGTATTAGAGTTACAGAGACGTTGAATCATAGCATCGTGCAGCACAGAATAGTGGCCTTCAGCCACATCCTTGCCAAACGCGTCCCCATCGACACTGGACCAATTTGTCTATTTCTGCAAGTACAGGAAATCATAAAATACATCGGAAGTGAAACAACAATGGATCACAAACGATTCATTTAATGATACGGTCACGTGAAATCCCAAACTCCTATTCATACAATTTTTACAGCAAGAGCATAACTAGCCAGAATGTGGCGATCCTTGACGTGGTTGATTATGGAAATAACCTCGTAGAAATACCCTCCACCTGAACTCACTGCCGGCAAGAGAACTATTCCAGAAATAGCACAGCTGGCAGTGAAATACTAGGACATGTGAACATTAATTATGGGGGCGCCAAATATCATCGCAGGTTGGAACCTGGATAGAACCCCCGGATCAGGTGAGGAGAGACGATGTTTGGGAACCTGATAGCCATGTTCATGTTACCCTTGGCGCTGTCAATGTTCACGGTTGGTTGAGAACAGCAAATGTGATATCGTTGTGCAAGTGCAATAGCAGGGATGAATCTAGTATCGGAAATGTTGGGAAACGTTCAGAGGGAGAGGAGTGTTGATTATATGAGTAAACGAGGCAGCGGTACGCGCATTTGCGAACAAAATACTTATGTGGTTTGTACCTTTCTTAGGTTCCTAAAAATGGGCTCAACAAATGGATGTTATTTATGATCACTTCCTGTCCCCCGGTAAAGCACCAAAGGACCTCCCATGGGGGTTCCCACCCCCAGGTTAAGAACCGCCGATGTAAATGGTACCATTGAGTCGACGCCATAGATTACCCATCCACACTTGTTCTGTGCTACAGTACATCCGCATCCGACCCCTACACACGATGAGCAATTTACAGAGACCGTAAACTTATGGAAATACATCGACTCGCTCGCAAAGTGACCGTTCAAAACGTTGGATGACGAGGGATAAATACTTTGACTGGTGGATGCAGAATTGGCTGCAAAAAAATGGCACCGGGTTATTCGAAGAATAAAGATAACACTGTGGAAGAATAAATATGATTCTGCAGTGGTGGCAGCGGTCAGTACAGGAAGATTACCGGAACACATTGATCATTGATTCATTGTTATAAACAATCCGCGTGTAACCATTGTGTCACTCGATATATACAATCTGTAGGTGCTTTGAATCATTATACACGCCCGGTACTTTCAGCGTTTCGAAGTATGTAATGTTAATGCCTTGAAGTAACGCACTTCTTTGATAAATTCAAGACTGCTCGTTGAGACGGATCTTTCTGTCTGACATTATGAGCTGTCATTCAGAGCGCAAGTAGGTCCCAGGTGAAAGTGAGATTTGGGTTACAGTTTAAAGAGGCAACTCCGTCAAACCTCTTACAGCTCATAACCTCTAAACTGGGCAGCATTCTGTCCTCGCCTGCACCCTCTCCAATGCTCCCCATATTCCCTATACCTATCATAACTATACGAAAAGCTACAAATTGTGAACGACCGATGGTTTTTCGTCCTTCCAACGTACATCATAGAAACATAGACACATAGAAAATAGGTGCAGGAGTAGGCCATTCGGCCCTTCGAGCCTGCACCGCCATTCAATATGATCATGGTTGATCATCCAACTCAGTATCCTGTACCTGCCTTCTCTCCATACCCCCTGATCCCTTTAGCCACAAGGGCCACATCTAACTCCCTCTTAAATATAGCAAATGAACTGGCCTCAACTACCTTCTGTGGCAGGGAATTCCCCAGATTCACCAATCTCTGTGTAAAAAACATCACCTTACAATGGTCAGCATTATATTCTACCTGCCCCTGTTCAGCCATTTGACCAAGTAATCAATATCATCCTGCAACCAATAATTATCCCTTGACTGCAAACCATACCATCATTTTTGTAGGAACCTGTAGACTCACTGATCATATTCCCCTGTGCTCATATACAAAGCAATAAGGGCGCCTGTCTGATCCTTTTCACAAACAACTGGACATAGTTTTCTAATCAATAAACAAATGACAAATTACTCCTGAGAGTGATGGGTGCCCGGAACGCACTGCCAGAGGAGACGGTGAAGACATATGACAACGTGGCATTGAAGAGGCTTTTGGACACGTTCATGTTCACGTTCATGTTCATGAACACGAGATTGGTTTATGTTGTCATCATGTTCGACAGTTAAGGTGGAAGGGCCTGGTCATGTGCTGTCCTCCTCTGTGTTATATGTTTTATAGGGAATGGTGGGACCGTGAGAACATTGAGCAAAAGAGGGTCTTTAATGTGAAGGTCTACGGACATCTGATACAAGATGGAAGATACAAGCTACATTTATTTATCACATGTACCAATTGTTACAGTGAAACGTGTGATCGCCATAAAGTTAAACGAATAATAAAAAGCACAGAACACAATAGTCTTTAACACAGACATCCCCACACAGCGGGATCAAAGTTTCCCACTATGAGGGAAGGTTCCAAAATTCAGTCATGCTCCCGAACCCCCCGCTGTCGCCGCTACGGGTGGCCCGATCTTCAGGCAACGGGACTGGAGGACATCCTCAGCGGCTTGGACATCCGAATCGGCCACCTCTTACAGGAGTGCGCGGCTCCCGAAGTTCACAGGCCGCGCTGGGCGGAGATTCAACGCCTGCGGCCCTCGGCAAAGGGATCCCAGGACTCCACGAAGTTTGAGTCAGCGACGCCCGAGCTGGAAGCTCTACGAACCACAACTCCGACGTTGAAGCAGCAGGCCCAACACTCCGGAGCTTCAACGGCGATCCAGGTAAGCAAACGCCCGCTCCACGATGTATCCAGCGCTGCGCCGCCGCTGCTGAAGCTCTGGTTCGGGTCCCCGGCAGGAAAAGGCCGCTCCAATCCAGGCGGTAGGCCGCGAGGAGGTGGGTCGCGTCCTCACCGGCAAGTGTCTGGGCAACGGTTTACCCCTTACCCTACCCTTCTCTCCTACATAGAAAAGCTAAAGAAATCTCCAAAACAAACTTTTAAAACTGACTAAAATGAAAAAAGACAGAAAAATAGACAGAGGCTGCCATCAATGCGGCGTCCCAAGTGGCAAGGCTAAATGTATGAAGAAGGTTTATGCAATGCTTGACTTCATTAACTGGCACAGAGCGTGTTGTCTGATTGGCCATTGGCTTACAAATCAGGTATCGATTTAATAATCAGAGAGAAGGTCAGAGATCACATACTGAAGGGTAGGTTTATGGAGACATTATGGGTTGATCTTAAAAATAAGAGAATCACTCTCAGTGGGTTTAATTAAAGGCCATCAGAGAGCCAGTGGGATATAGAGGAACAGACATGTAACAGATTGCAGAAGATTCAAGATTCAAGATTCAAGAGAGTTTATTGTCATGTGTCCCAGATAGGACAATGAATTTCTTGCTTTGCTTTCAGCACAACATAATATTGCCGGCATAAATAATACAGAACAGAACAGTGTGTCCATATATCATTGAATATGTATATACACACATATATAAGCATATAAAGAGAAGGAGGCTAATTAAAGTTCAGATTTTGTATGCGTTAAGTTTAATAGCCTGATGGCTGTGGGGAGTAGCTATTCCTGAACTTGGTTGTTGCAGATTTCAGGCTCCTGTACTTTCTATCTGAAGGCAGTGGAGAGATGAGTGTGTTGCCAGGATGGTGTGGGTCCTTGGTGACGCTGCCAGCCTTTTTGAGGCAGCGACTGTGATAGATCCCCTCGATGGTAGGGAGGTCAGAGCCGATGATGGATTGGGCAGTGTTTACAACATTTTGCAGTATTTTCCACTCCTGGGCGCACAAGTCACCAAACCAAGCCCCGATGCAACCGGTCAGCATGCTCTCTACTGTGCACCTGTAGAAGTTCCAGAGAGTCCTCCTTTACAAACCGACACTCCGCAATCTTCTCAGGAAGTAGAGTCGCTGATGTACTTTCTTTATGATTGCATCAGTGTTCTGGGAGCAGGAGATATCGTCGGAAATATGCACGCCCAGGAATTTGTGGCTCTTGACCCTTTCCACCATCGACCCGTTGATATAAACGGGACTGTGGGTCCCGATCCTACCCATTCCAAAGTCCACAATCAGTTCCTTGGTTTTGCTGGTGATGAGAGCCAGGTTATTGTGCTGGCACGATTTGGTCAGTCGGTCGCTCTCTCTTCTGTACTCTGACTCGTCTCCATCAGTGATACGTCCCACAACAGTGGTGTCGTCAGCGAACTGGATGATGGAGTTTGCCCCATGACCGGCTTCACAGTCATGAGTATAGAGTCAGTACAGCAGGGGGATGAGCACGCAGCCTTGAGGTGCTGCCCTGCTGATTGTTATCGAGGCCGACACATTTCCACCAATGCGAACAGATTGGGGTCTGTGAATGAGGAGGTCGATGATCCAATTACAGGGATGCGCAGAGGCCCAGTTCTGAGAGCTTGGTAAACAGCTTGGAGGGGATGATTGTATTAAATGCCGAGCTGTAGTCAATGAATAATGACATATCAGTTTTTGTTGCCCACGTGGTTCAGAGCGGAGTGGAGAGCCAGTGAGATCGCATCCATCGTTATCTGTTGTGGCGGTAAGCGAACTGCAGTGGGTCCACGTTTTGTCGAGGTATGAATTGATTTGCGCAATGATCAACCTCTCAAAGAGTCTCAAAAGAGACTGATTTAGACAGTATTCGCAGAGATTATCCGAATATGGACTACTCCAAATGTGATGATCTACAGGACATTCAATGGGAAAGTAGTGGGCAAAAAGGCATGTCATGCGTGGTTTGAAGAGCAAAATCCTGTAGTTTACAATGCCAACATTGAAAAGTTGAGGAAAAACAAGGTGTACATAGTTGCTTATTGGTTACAATCTGAGGAGTATGATGATGCTACTGATTGTGATATGCCAATGTACCAGCTAGCAACTGATCTTCTCCATAAAGACTTGGTCTATTGCTAGAAATTGTAATTTATTTACCTATCTGTTACGGACTTACAACGTATAATACAATAATATTAAAGTTCTGATCTTGAGAATATCACATTTTTGAATTTTCAAGGCAGTCTGGATGTTCATTACTATTTCAGTCACAATGGTCAATTTTGTAATTAGCTACAATTAGGTAATTAACTAATTATATGCTTCAATTTCAGGTCATCCGAGTAAGATGTTTTATATTTGTTTCAGAATGCTTCAATTTATAATAACTGTCAATTTCATTTAGTTCTCTTAATTTTCAAAAATGGTATGGGCTATAGCGGCAGATTTTTCAGATCTTTCAGGAAATTAACTCCCTAGCCACTAATTGGGTGAGAGGGGATAAGGGAATATCTTCGGTACGCATGCAAGCTGCCTCAGAGAATTTCAGAGCTTCTACTTTCATAAAGCTTCAGCACACAGTCTTTCAATGAATATTTTCTTTATTGTAGATATAAAACAGTAAGATACATCCAAGGTTTTCCGACTTGTTCCAGCAATCTTCTTCGAACTCCAGCGCATTGCTTCAGATACTAGAAAACTCCTCGTGTCTCCTTCTTCACATGAGGCTAGACATGCTTAACATGGCTCGACATGACATGGTCGAAGGATAAACCTTCTCCCTCTCCTGTCCAAAACGAATTCTCAACTAAACTAAACACGCAAGCAGTTAAGCTGCATAAACACGCCCCAAGACACGTCATAAAATCCCACCCACATTATAACGGGCTTGCTAAAATTTAAAGGAACATGCCATCCACAATGACATGCAAAATAGGCCAAATGGCCACTACATACCGGCCCCTAATTGTTCCGAATACATAATGAGGCAATTACCAAATAACATCAAAAAAGTGGCTATTAAGGCTTAACATACATCAAAATCAAAATCAAAATATCAGGGAATAAAACCCTGTCGCTCCCTCGTCAGGAAATCAAACCGCGATCGCCCGCATGCTAGGCGTGGATACTAACCACCATACTAACGAGGAAAAAATAGCATGCACTATATATCTGCAATCACAATTCTTTCTCGACTCTTCCATCTTCGCTTTCGCCTTCTAGAAGCAAGCACAACTTAGTTATTGGTCTTATTAAAACATTGTTTTTTGTTTTCAGTCGCACTATACGTACCAAACCCTGAACATCAGGCATGATTTCCAGTATTCTACCCATTAACCAAGAACCTCTAGATGCTGTAGAGTCAGCCACCAACACAATGTCGCCTGGAACAAAGTTCCTTTTAATCCTTAGCCATCGTTGTCGTTCTTGGATTAAAGGCAAATACTCTTGTATCCATCTCCTCCAAAAAAGATTTGCCATATATTGTACTTGCTTCCATCTACGTCTCATATACAAATCTTATTTTACAAAAAGCCCAGGTGGAAGTGTTGGAATGGTTTTCAGCAGAAGAATATGATTTGGTGTGAGTACTTCCAGGTCATTAGGATCATCAGAACCTTTCGTAATTGGTCGATCGTTTAAAATCGCCTCAATTTCACAAAACAGTGTCTGTAACCCTTCATCATCCAAAACTTGTTGTCTCAGAACGGAGTGCAGCACATTTCGTACCATACGAATTAATCTTTCCCAAATACCGCCATGATGGGAACCCATTGGAGGATTAAAGTTCCATTTTATGCCTTGTTGAAGCATAGTATATTGGATTTTATCCTGATTTAAGTCTTTGAGTGCTTTTTTTAGTTCCCTATCCGCTCCAACGAAATTCGAACCATTATCCGATCTTAACGAAGTAACTTGACCCCGTCGACAAATAAATCTCCTTAATGCCTGAATACATGAGTCCGTGTCGAGTGTAGATGCAACTTCAAGATGTACCGCTCTACTCGCCATACAAGTGAAGATCACACCATATCTTTTCACAAGGCTACGTCCTCTCTTAACTTCCATAGGACCAAAATAATCCACCCCCACATCTGTGAATGGAGGTTTATCTGGAGTGATCCTCTCCAAAGGCAAGTCTGCCATCTTCTGTATACCAAGTTTCCCACGCTCTCGCGTGCATATGATGCAATTTTTTATTATCTTTCTTGCTGCTGAATTAGCCTTGGTAACCCAATATTTTTTACGAAGTTGGGATAGTATGTAATTTCTTCCTCCATGCCCAATTTGTTCATGAATATGCCGTAATAATAATGTTGTTATGTAAAAATCCTTAGCGAGAATGATAGGACGTTTCCTTTCTTCAGGCATTGCCAATCTGTTTAGGCGTCCACCCATCCGCAGAAGATCTCCTTCCCAAATTGGGTCGAGCTTATACAATTGACTACTTCTTTTTACCCCTTCTCCACCAGCTTGTAATGTTAATATCTCTTCTTTGTATTTCTGCCTTTGACAGAAAGAAATGATCGCATTTTCTGCTTTGAGGAGATCATCAAGACATAGGCACTGTTGGCTAGGTGAAGCTTCAAAAACTTGCTTCTGGAATTTGATTTCCTTTTCCCTTTCCGCAGGATTCTTCTCCAAGATACTTTCTGTTATTTGTTTCTTTTCTCGAATTTTCATCAACAATCTTGCTTTTATTTTAAGAAACCAGGCTACCGATGTTCTCAATTTATTCCATGATGAAAAGTGGGTTATTAAACTATTCACGGTGTCATATGAGTGTTTTTCAATCACATTCACCGAAATGTTTTGTTTAATTTCCGGATCTGTTGTAGAGATTTCAAATCCGAGTTCATGCTTTGGCCATTCTCTACTTGGCTTACTAAGAAACTTTGGCCCATTGATCCATCTCTTGTTATTAAGAAAGCAATTTGCTGTTTGTCCCCTAGAGGCTTCATCCGCAGGATTTTCCTTTGTATTAACATATCTCCATTGAGAAACATTAGTAGCTCCTAGTACAAAGGAAACTCTATTTGCAACAAATGTCATAAAACGTTTGCTTTCATTGTTAATGTATTTCAAAACCGTAGTACTATCGGTCCAAAAGGTAGATTCTTCCAGTTGAAATTGCAGTTCCTTTTTCAGCATTATGTCAATTTTCACAGCTAAGACTGCTGCTGTAAGTTCCATTCTGGGAATCGTCATTTGCTTCAATGGTGCTACTCTGGCTTTTCCCATTACGAATGCAACATGCACTCTTTTGTTTACATCTTGTAGTCTTAAGTATGAAACAGTCCCATAACCACTTTCGCTGGCATCCGAAAAGTGATGCAGTTGCGCATTTCCGATATTACCAATGGTTTTAGGCTTTATACACCGATCTACCTTAAACGTTGACATTTTTTGGAGGTCTTTTAACCATTCTGTCCAACTGTGCGAGGATGTTTGAGTTATACTCTCATCCCAACCAAGTTTTTCTCGACACAGATTCTGTAAAATTAACTTGGCTAGCAGTGTAAATGGTGCCAGAAATCCCAAAGGATCATATACTGAACCAATCACAGATAAGATACCCCTTCTTGTGCATGGTCGTTCCTGAATTGACAATTTAAACTTAAACACATCCGTTTCCACACAAGTTGTCTTTGTCTAAATCCATCACCTTGGTTTCTTCGGCTCTGTCATCTGGTAGAATGCTTTCCAAAACAGCACGACTGTTGCTAACCCACTTGGTAAGTACAAATCCTCCCTTATTGCAGAGAGAGGTTAGGTGCTTCACTATTTGAATTGCCTCTAACTCGGTAGATACGGATTTTAGGCAATCGTCCACATAAAAATTATTTTTCAAAGTGGAAATTACCTCCTCTGGGAAATAACCTGTATTATCCTCTGCGGTTTTCCTCAAAGCGAAATTCGCACAACTTGGAGATGACACTGCTCCGAAAAGATGTACTTTCATTCGGTAATCAACAAGGTCTTGCTGCACATCCCCTTCAGGCCACCATAAGAATCGCAGATAATCAATATGTTTACCAGTTACTTTCACTTGATAAAACATTGCTCTGATATCAGCCATCAAAGCTATCGGTTCTTGCCTAAATTTGATGAGAACTCCAAGGAGCGAGTTAGTAAGGTCTGGACCTTGCAGTAATTCACTGTTAAGTGATGTCCCTTTAAAGACTGCCGCGCAGTCAAAGACCACCCTCAATGTCCCCTTCTTCGAGTGGTACACCCCATGGTGCGGAATATACCAGATCTCTCCATCATCTCGATATAGTTGATTCATTGGTATCCTTTCAGCATAATCGTTATTAATCATATTCTGTAAGAAGGATGTATATTCCTCTTGGAATTTCGTGTTCTTAACAAATTTACGTTTCAAACCATGAATACGCTGTTCAGCCATATAGCGATTATTTGGTAAATTAACACTTTCCTTCTTGAAAGGTAAATCCAAACAATAATGTCCATTTTTCATCTTAACTGAATGGTTCATAATATCTAAGAATTTCAATTCTTCTCTAGACATTTCTTCATGTTCTTGGCTGGTACTTTCATTGAAGTCATGATTATACTGCTTCATTAACAGGTTTTCCAATTTACCTGTAGATATTTGGTTAACAGCAACAGCACGGCAATTCATTTTGCTGGTGCTTTCCTTATTCTTACCCAAGGAGCCATAAATAACCCATCCTAGTAGGGTCTTCATAGCATACGGTCCATCCCCTTGGTTCCTAATTATCTGTACAGGTTCTAATGCTCTCAGGGCATTCGTTCCAATAAGTAAGTCAATATCAGAATTTATCTTTGTTATTTTGACTTCTTTCAGGTAAGGCCATTGCTGTAAGTCTTCACATCTGGGTACATTTTGACGACCAACAGGCATTGTTTCATGTGTGAAAACCTCCGAAATTGGAATAAAATTATCTTCATCCAAACTGGATATCTCCATATTTGTTATATAATAACTCTGGTAATCCTTTTCTTTATTCATGGTACGCATTTGAATTTTAACTTTCTCTCCAGTAATGTCCAACCTTCTCATCAAATTCTCTGTGCAAAAAGTAGCTGAACTCCCATGATCCAGAAATGCATATGTTTGCAACACTACATTAGTTTCCCTATTTCTCACTAGTACTGGTAAAATAGAGAAAATGCATGCTTTCTCTCCGGCCCCAATATGTGCAGTTACTTGAGGCGAGGTGATAGCATTTACATCCGCTGACTCCTTTTTCTGCTCAGTATGATCTGGCTCTTTCTTTACAGTATGAAGCACATCAGGATGATTCTGCTTACATTTGTCACAAACTATTGGGCACTTACAGTCTTTTACCATGTGCCCCTTCTTTAAACATCCATAGCAGATTCCATTCCTTTTTAAAAAGTCCATCTTTTTTTCATATTTCTTTTCCTTAAATTTACGACACCATCTTATGGTGTGACCTACTTCATCACAAAATGGACAGAATTCATTCTTTCTGGTCGGTGCATCCTCTATGGCACCACCCAACACCTTCTCAGGTATTATATTGGTAGCAAAATTGCTTTTCTTAGGCCCTGTCTTTTGTTTAGTTTTGACATAGGTAGAACCCTTATAAATTGCAAGTGGCTTGGCTTCTTCAATAATCCCGCTGCATGAATCTGACATGTACCGTACTTCTCTTTCTAAATATTCCACCAGGTCTGGTAGCCTGGCTACTTGTTTGCTCTTATCACGTATTTCACCTGCCCTATCTCTCCACTTTTCTCTCATTCTTCTGGGCAACTTGCTAATGATGATTCTCATATTACTTGAAAGATTAATTTCCTCCATATAGCCAAGATTTTTCATCGAGCTGCAACATCTTCTCAGAAATATTGCATATTCACTCAATTTATCCACATCTTCTGGCTTGATTTCTCTCCAATCATGGGCCTTTTCAATGTATGCATTCGCAATCCTCTGTTCATCACCAAAACGTTCCTTCAATAATCTTCTCGCCTTTTTATAGCCCTGGTTGTCTGGCTCCATCTGACAACTTTCCACAAGCCCCTTCACCTTTCCTTGTGTGTACTTCACCAGAAACCGTAAGCGCTCTTTTTCATCCTCAACTTTCTTCTCTAATACCTCTTCCAGTGCCCTCACGAAAGTTTCATATTCTAAAGGATCTCCAGCATATGTAGGAATTTCAACTGGTGGCAAAATGAGAGATTTATTTCGTCGAGCTATAATCTCGTTAAATTCAGATTGCTTATGCAGCAGTGCCAATAGACCAACCTGGCTCCCTTCTCCTTGGTCCACTGGTCCTTCTCGAGTTTGTACGGATGTTCTTATAGTAGCTAGTTTCGGTCTAGCACCCATTTGCTGAGCTGAAGGTTCACTCAACCTATTTAGGTTTTCCAATCCAAGGTATCCTGTGGACTTTGACCGTGGAATCGATTCAACTGCCAATTCACTCTGAGCAGTTTTGGCTCTCTGTCTAGAGCTTATCGCCTTTGATGATCTAGAGCTGCATCTAGACCCTTCACTTTCCAGTATGTCCCTTCTGGCTTTAGCCACCTTCAACTTTGTATCTAATTCCAGTTGTTCCTGACATCGCGCCATTTCTTCTTGCTGACGGGCCATCTGTCGCGTCATCTCCTCTTGCTGACGGGCCATCTGTTGCATCATCTCTTCTTGCTGTCGGGCCATCTGTTGCATCTTCTCTTCTTGCTGTCGGGCCATCTCATGTTTTTTCTTCATAGCATCCGCTTCTATTGAGAGCGCTGCTAACTCAGCCTTTGCTCCCAAACGAGCAGAAGCCCTCGAAACCGAACTGGCTGAGCTACCAGATTTACGGCCTGATCTTTGTGAAGATACATTTGAGATACTATCTCCCGGTTCTATTTCATCACCTTCTTCTTCTGGCTTAGTATCTTCTTTTCTGCTACCTTTACTTTTGCTAAGTTGCTCTAACCATCCTTCTACAACTTCTTTGGATCCATCATAATACTCCGTATTTTCACAATCCCACTTAAAATGTCTTTCACGCTCCTCTTGAGAACGCTCTGCCTCCAGCAGTATGTCCTGCTTCTCTTTCAGCTCATGGTTAAGGCTACTTATCAGGCGTAATTTCTCTTCCACCTTGTCCTGGTTCTCTTCTGATTCCATGAGTGTCTTCACACTTTCAAACAGCCTTCTAATCTTCTTCCCCAACTTGTTCCTATCCAATTCAGCCTCCTTGAGAACATAACTTCGACCTTTCTCAGTGAGTTTAAGTTGCCTGGCTGGTCTTTCTTCACCACCATGTGGCTCTTCTGGCATAGCTCTGCCCTCATCCTCCTTCATGATTTAAAAGAGGTCTTGGCAGATTGCCAAGTCTTTAAATTAGTCGAAAAAAGTCTCTGCTTCTGAGTGACTTTGTTATTATCAACAATTTCTTCCAAAACTAAAACATACTGATAATGTAGAGAACCTCTCTCTAATTCCAGGTGCAAAATAAATGATGCTAATTCCAATGGAATGCTCCTTTATCTCTTTGATTCAAAACAATCCAAGGTCGGTCTGCCTTTCCCAGACATGCTGGAGAAAACAGCTTGTTGAGCTCTGTGGCTGAATTCTTTCAATTAAAACCGTAATTTTAATTCAAAAGGTAATAATCAATTCGTACTCACAATCCAGTGATACGTCTTCCGATGCGTTCCGATGCTGTTGATAGACCTCAAGGCTCTTCCTGGCCGAGATCTTCTTCAGTTCCACGATTGGAACCAATCTTCTTTGGCTGCACCTTTTCTAGGTCTTAGCCTTCGTCCTGCTCTGGCCGCACCTTTCCTAGGTCTTAGCCTTCGCACTTCGATCTTCTGTCCCTATCTCAGGGACTGGTATTTACCCCCGCCGGAGGTGTAAAAGGGGCAAAAACGGAAAGGAAGGGTAGTAAAAATCATCTGAAAGTGCTTTATCTAAATGCACGGAGTATTCGTAATAAGATAAATGAATTAACGGTGCAATTAAGTATATATAGTTATGATATCGTGGCCATTACGGAGACATGGCTGCAAGGGGATCAGGACTGGGAGTTAAATATAGAGGGGTACTCGACAATTAGGAAAGATAGACAGGAAAGAAAGGGAGGAGGGGTGGCCCTTTTAATAAGGGAGGGAATAACGGCAATAGAGAGGAAGGATATTGCGTTGAAGGATCAGGATAGTGAAACAGCTTGGGTACAGATAGAGAATAATAAGGGGAAAAAAACACTAGTGGGTGTAATTTATAGACCTCCAAATAGCTGTGACGCTGTTAGTCAGAACATAAATCTGCAAATAGTTGACGCATGTAAAAAGGGAACTGCTGTAATCATGGGGGACTTCAATTTTCATATTAATTGGGCAAATCAAACTGGGCAGGGTAGACTAGAGGAAGAGTTTATAGAATGTATTAGAGACGGGTTCCTAGAACAGTATGTCACAGAACCGACAAGGGGGGAGGCAATCTTGGATCTGGTCCTGTGTAATGAAGCAGGATTAATTAAAAATGTCATAGTTAGGGACTCGTTGGGAACAAGTGACCACAATATGGTCGAATTCCATATTCAAATAGAAGGGGAGCAGGTTGAAACTCAGGCTAGGGTGCTTAGTCTAAATAAGGGGGATTATGAAGGTATGAGGACTGAGCTGATCAAAGTTGACTGGGATAGCAGACTCAAGAATAAGACGGTACATGAGCAGTGGTGTACGTTTAAGGGTATACTGTATAACCTTCAAGAAAAATTTATTCCTATGAAGAAAAAAAGGGGTAAGGGTAAGAACAGTCAGCCATGGCTCAGTAAAACTATAAAGGATAGTATTCGGCTGAAGGCAAGGGCATATAAGGTAGCCAGAGATAGTGGGAGGGTAGAGGATTGGGAAGCATTTAAAGGTCAGCAAAAAATAACTAAGAGATTAATTAAGACGGGGAAAATAGACTATGAAAGGAATTTAGCGAACAACATAAAAACTAATAGTAAGAGTTTTTATAGCTATATAAAAAGAAAAAGGGTGGCTAAGGTGAACGTTGGTCCATTGGAGGGTGAGACTGGAGAGTTGTTGGTGGGGAACATGGAAATGGCAAAGGCATTAAACGAGTATTTTGTATCAGTCTTCACCATAGAAGACACAAAAAATATTCCAACGCTGGATAAACAGGGGGCGGTAGGAATGGAGGAGCTAAATACTATTAAGATCACCAAGGAGGTGGTATTAGGGAAATTAATGAGACTGAAGGAGGATAAATCCCCTGGGCCTGATGGATTACATCCAAGGGTCTTGAGGGAGATAGCGGTGGGGATTGTGGATGCATTGGTGATAATTTTCCAAAACTCCCTGGAGGCAGGAACGGTCCCAGTGGATTGGAAAATGGCCAATGTAACACCTATATTTAAAAAAGGAAGTAAACAGAAGGCGGGTAACTATAGACCGGTTAGTCTAACATCGGTGGTGGGTAAAATGTTAGAGACAATTATTAAAGAAACACTAACGGGGCACTTGGATAAACATGACTTCATCGGACAGAACCAGCATGGTTTTGTGAAGGGGAAGTCCTGTTTAACGAATCTGCTCGAATTCTTTGAGGAAGTAACAACCCGGGTGGATAAAGGGGAACCGGTGGATGTGGTATACTTGGACTTCCAAAAGGCTTTTGACAAGGTGCCACATAAGAGACTATTGCTAAAAATAAAAAATTATGGGATTGGGGGTAATATATTAGCATGGGTAGAGGATTGGCTAACAAATAGGAAGCAGAGAGTGGGGATAAATGGTTCATACTCGGGATGGCAACCGGTAACTAGCGGGGTTCCGCAAGGGTCGGTGCTGGGACCCCAGTTGTTCACAATTTATATAAATGATTTGGAGGAGGGAACCAAGTGTAATATATCAACATTTGCGGACGATACAAAAATGGGAGGAAAAGTAGGGGATGAGGAGGATAGGAAGAGTCTGCAAAAGGATATAGATAAGCTAGGTGAGTGGGCAACAACTTGGCAGATGAAATTTAATACTAATAAATATGAAGTCATTCACTTTGGGAAAAAAATGATAGGGCAAGTTATTTTCTAAATGAGGAGGAGCTGCGTTGTAATGCAACGCAAAGGGATCTAGGGATATTAGTACATGAATCACTGAAAGTTAGTATGCAGGTGCAGCAAGCAATCAGGAAGGCCAATGGAGTTTTGGCCTTTATTGCTAGGGGGATTGAGTATAAAAACACGGAGGTCTTGCTGCAGCTGTACACAGTATTAGTGAGACCACATTTGGAATACTGTGTACAGTTCTGGGGTCCATACTTAAGAAAGGATGTACTAGCCCTGGAGGCAGTGCAGAGAAGGTTTACAAGATTAATTCCTGCAATGAGGGGATTGACATATGAGGAAAGGTTAAGTAGGCTGGAACTCTACTCTTTGGAGTTTAGAAGAATGAGAGGCGATCTCATTGAAACATATAAGATCGTGAGGGGCCTTGATCGGGTGGATGCACCGAGGATGTTCCCAATGATCGGGGAAACTAGAACTAGGGGACATAGTTGCAGAATAAGGGGGGGCTCTTTTAAAACTGAGATGAGGAAGAACTTCTTCACCCAGAGGGTGGTTAATTTATGGAATTCACTGCCCCAGGGAGCAGTGGAAGCAGAAACTTTAAATATATTTAAGACTAAAATAGATGGTTTTTTAGCTGCCAAGGGGATAAGGGGCTACGGGGAGAGGGCAGGGATATGGACCTAGGTATGGTTAGTATAGTAAGACCTGAGTGATCTCCTGGACAAGTGTCGATCGCCTGGATTGGGGTCGGAGAGGAATTTCCCGGATTTTTTTTCCCGAATTGGACCTGGGTTTTTATCCGGTTTTTTGCCTCCCCCAGGAGATCACGAGGTTCTTGGGGTGGAGAGGGGTGATAGCGGTATAAAGGGGAGGGTAGTGTCTTGTGTTCTGTGTCTTGTGTCTACTGTTTGTGGGTAAGTGTGTCTGTTTAGTGTTCAGCCATGAGCGAATGGCGGTGCGGGCTCGACGGACCTGGTGGTCTACTCTCGCACCTACTTTCTGTGTCTCTGTGTCTGTGTTCGCTTTTACTTATCTTCTTCTGTCCCAATCTCTGGGACTGGCAATTACCCCCTGCCGGAGGTATCCTTCGACTTATCTTCTTCTGTCCCAATCTCTGGGACTGGCAATTACCCCCCTGCCGGAGGTATCCTTCGACTTAATGTAGCGGCAGATTTTTCAGATCTTTCAGGAAATTAACTCCCTAGCCACTAATTGGACGAGAGGGGATAAGGGGAATATCTTCGGTACGCATGCAAGCTGCCTCAGAGACTTTCAGAGCTTCTACTTTCATAAAGCTTCAGCACACAGTCTTTTAATGAATATTTTCTTTATTGTAGATATAAAACAGTAAGATACATCCAAGGTTTTCCGACTTGTTCCAGCAATCTTCTTCGAACTCCAGCGCATTGCTTCAGATACTAGAAAACTCCTCGTGTCTTCTTCTTCACATGAGGCTTGACATGCTTGACCTGTGACATGACATGGTCGAAGGATAAACCTTCTCCCTCTCCTGTCCAAAACGAATTCTCAACTAAAACTAACACGCAAGCAGTTAAGATGCATAAACACGCCCCAAGACACGTCATAAAATCCCACCCACATTATAACGGGCTGGCTAAAATTTAAAGGAACATGCCATCCACAATGACATGCAAAATAGGCCAAATGGCCACTACACAATCAATGAAAGGGGCGGGGCACGACTGAGGGGAGGCGGAGCTCAGCTCCGTCAATCACAGCCCTGACCAGAAAGCCGATGTCATTTGTAATCAGCTTCGGGTAAATTTCATTCCCTTAAACTAAAGTTTTTCCCGTTAAATGGGTGATTGGAACGTGAGTCTGACCATAAAATGCCAACAAAACAACAGAAAACGTTGTCGGCATTCAGCAGGTCGGGCAGTGTACAGTATCTGGAAAGGGAAGTGTTAATATTTCTGAGGTAATATGGAGAAGCAGATTGAACCGCTGCCTCACGGGGCCAGAGACCCGGGTTCGATCCTGACCATGTTAGAAACATAGAAACATAGAAATTAGGTGCAGGAGTAGGCCATTCGGCCCTTCGAGCCTGCACCGCCATTCAATATGATCATGGCTGATCATCCAACTCAGTATCCCGTACCTGCCTTCTCTCCATACCCCCTGATCCCCTTAGCCACAAGGGCCACATCTAACTCCCTCTTAAATATAGCCAATGAACTGGCCTCAACTACCCTCTGTGGCAGAGAGTTCCAGAGATTCACCACTCTCTGCGTGAAAAAAGTTCTTCTCATCTCGGTTTTAAAGGATTTCCCCTTTATCCTTAAGCTGTGACCCCTTGTCCTGGACTTCCCCAACATCGGGAACAATCTTCCTGCATCTAGCCTGTCCAACCCCTTAAGAATTTTGTAAGTTTCTATAAGATCCCCTCTCAATCTTCTAAATTCTAGAGAGTATAAACCAACACAATTTAGATAATAGTCTGCTTTCCTGTTTTTGCCACCAAAATGGATAACCTCACATTTATCCACATTATACTGCATCTGCCAAACATTTGCCCACTCACCCAGCCTATCCAAGTCACCCTGCAGTCTCCTAGCATCCTCCTCACAGCTAACACTGCCCCCCAGCTTAGTGTCATCCGCAAACCTGGAGATATTGCCTTCAATTCCCTCATCCAGATCATTAATATATATTGTAAATAGCTGGGGTCCCAGTACTGAGCCTTGGGGTACCCCACTAGTCACTGCCTGCCATTGTGAAAAGGACCCGTTTACTCCTACTCTTTGCTTCCTGTTTGCCAGCCAGTTCTCTATCCACATCAATACTGAACCCCCAATGCCTTGTGCTTTAAGTTTGTATACTAATCTCTTATGTGGGACCTTGTCGAAAGCCTTCTGGAAGTCCAGATACACCACATCCACTGGTTCTCCCCTATCCACGCTACTAGTTACATCCTCGAAAAAGTCTATAAGATTCGTCAGACATGATTTACCTTTCGTAAATCCATGCTGACTTTGGCCAATGATTTCACCACTTTCCAAATGTGCTGCTATCCCATCTTTAATAACTGACTCTAGCAGTTTCCCCACTACCGATGTTAGACTAACTGGTCTGTAATTCCCCATTTTCTCTCTCCCTCCCTCCCTTCTTAAAAAGTGGGGTTACGTTTGCTACCCGCCAATCTTCAGGAACTACTCCAGAATCTAAAGAGTTTTGAAAGATTGAAAGTTCACTGTTCGGAACGTGCACATTCTCCCGGTGACCGCGTGGGTTTCCTCCGGGTGCTCCGGTTTTCTCCCACATTCAAAAGACATGCGGGTTTGTAGGGTAATTGGCCCTCTGTAAATTGCCCCAAGTATGTTGGGAGTGAACGGTTAGGTGGGATAACAGAGACCAAGTGTTAATTGGTGATCGATGGCCGATGTGGACTCGGTGGGCCGAAGGGCCTACCTCCATACTGTATCTCTAAAGTAAAGTAAGCTCCACTCTGGTCAGAAAATCAACCTTGCACTGCCGCTCAACAGAGAAAACAAGTCGTCATCAATACTGCACAGGAACAGGCCCTTCAACACACAATGTCTAGCTTATGGAAGGACCATTCAGAAGCCTGATAACAGAGGGGAGGAGGCTGTTCCTGAGACTGGTAGTACGCGCTTTCAAGATTATGTACCTTCTGCCTGACAAGAACAGTGAGAAGAGGGAATGACTGGGGTAGAACAAGTATTTGATTATGTTGGCTGCTTTTCCATGATGAGGGATGATCTTAGAAGAGATGTAAAAAAATCATGAGAGGAACAGATCAGGTAGTCGCACAGAGCCCCTTGCCCAGAGGAGGGGCATCAAGTACCAGAGGACATAGGTTTAAGGTGAGGGTGGAAAGATTTAATAGAAACCTGAGGGGTAACTTTGTTCACACAATGGGTGGTGGGTGTATGGAATGAGCTGCTGGAGCAGGTATATGAGGCGGGCACTATCGTAACGTTTCAGAAGCATTTAGACAGATACATTGATAGGACAGGTTAGAGGTATGTGGGCCAAACGCTTTTTTGTATACAGACAAATTACAACCTTTGCACGCGTTTTAACGTTTTTCCACGAGTACTCTCTGGAACGATAGGTGATGAATGTACAGAAGTCGAAGTCACCGCATGAATAAATAACACTATTAAATGTACAGATATTGACCATGTGTGAATGATTAGTTTGCACGGTTGTTTGTTTTGTCTGTCTCTGGGTCTATAACTCAGCGGGACAGGACAGGCATGGAAATAGCCAACGGAGAGGTTGAGAAGGAGTTTCTTCCCAGAGGCCATTCGGACTGTAAACTCTTATCTCACCAGGGACTAACTTTACTGAACCTTTTTCCTTCCAATGTTTAATATGTAAAAGAATATGTGTGTGTTCATGATTGTGTTTATAGTTTGTTTGGTTGTTTGTTTGTTTGTCTTTTTGCACAAAGTCCGCGAGCATTTGCCACTTTTCATTTCACTGCACATCTCGTATGTGTATGTGACGAATAAACTTGACTTGACATCCCTGGAGAGAAGGGATGGCGCGGGCCAATCACGCGGTCAGCGGGGGGGGGTGGGCGGGCTATTGTGGTCTGGGCCGACCAATCACACGTTAGTGGGCGGGACATGGTGATCTTGATCCACCAATCACGCTTAAGAGGCGGGACATCGTGATCTGGACGGACCAATCATGTGTGAGTTGGCGGGACATAGTGATCTGGACCGGCCAATCACGCGTCAGTGGGCGGGTGATAGTGATCGGGACCGGCCAATCACGCGTCAGTGGGCGGGCCGGTGATGTCATAGAGAACAAAGGATTTTGTGAATGGAGCTTTAACTGGAGCGCGCACATGAGTGACGGCAGGTTAACGAGGCAGTGTTTACGAGGCCTGTCCCACCTGCATGCGACTGACTCCATGCGGCAGGTGAATGTTATTTGTTTCAGAAGGAACTGCAGATGCTGGAAAATCGAAGGTGCACAGAAATGCTGGAGCGAAAGAAATGGGCAACGTTTCAGGCGGAAACCCTTCTTCAGATTGATGGGGGGCGGGGAGAATAGAGGTAACAGGAGAGGTAGGAAGGGGAGGAGACAGCAAGGGCTAACAAAATTGGGAGAATTCAATGTGCATGCCCCCATCAAGCAAAGTTACACATTTTTGAGATTTGAGAGTCTGCAATTTATCCCATCAGATAAAGCATAAAAATATTTGTCACCTAATTCACTTTCATATCTTCAGTATTAAAAAAAGTTATAGAAACATAGACATAGAAAATAGGTGCAGGAGTAGGCTGTGATCGAGGACAGTCAAATGGCCATAACTTCCTTAAAAATTAAGAGAACTAAAATAAATTTTCAGTTATTACAGATTGAAGCATTCTGAAACAAATATGAAACAATCTTACATAGATGTCTTGAAAATAAAGCATATAATTAGTTAGTTACCTAATTGTAGCTAATTACAAAATCTAAACATCTATCAATTTCTTAAGAATAGATTAACATTTTTAGTTATGGAGGTTGCGGTCTTTGCGGAAGGCAGACATGTGGGGATATGGGAAGATGTGGCCAGTGGTGGGGTCACGTTGGAGGTGGTGAAACTGATGGAGTTGTAGACTGTCACGCTGGTGAGTGCCCTGCCAGCCCTCTGCTGTTTTTCAGTCCTCCGAGCGCTGCGGTCCTCGCTCTGGTCCACGACGCCAGCAGCCTAGCTTGGGCCCGGTGCCCGATGGGGAGGCTTGTGCTCCATGACCGGTAGCTGCTGCCTCTACCCCCTCCCCCTCCCCCTCCCCCTCTACCCCCTCCCCGAGGCAGAGAAAGCGAGCGAGAGGTGGGGGTGGGGGGGGGGGGGGGGGGGCGATGGGGGGGGGGGGGGGAGGAAGTGGGGAGAGAGGGAGTGGAGGGGGCGGATGCCTTGTGCCTATCAAACCCTCAACTCCCCCCAGTTAGGCAATTAAGGGACTATTTGGGGAGTCTGGTAGGACCAAGGCAATGGGCGATTTTGTATTTCCAAGGCTGTGATTGACCATCAAAACCTGGTTTTAACTGGTATCTTTTAATATCTAGGCTAGCCTAGATGGGCCCAAGGGTCCTTTTAGGGTGTCTGGTAGACCCAAGGCAGCAGATAATTGTTCATTTATAGGTCATAGGTCAGCAGATAGGGTCATTTTATATCCCCCCCCCCCCCCCTCCATAGTGTGATAGATCATTTAAACTTGGTTTTAGCCTAAGGGTTTTGGCCCGAAACGTTGCCTATTTCCTTCGCTCCATAGATGCTGCTGCACCCGCTGCGTTTCTCCAGCATTTTTGTGTCCCTTCGATTTTCCAGCTTCTGCAGTTCCATCTTAAACACTTCTTAACCACTTACAATATTGTAGGTTTGTAGATTAATACAACATACACTTAATACCCTGATGTTGAATTTGGATAATTTGCATCACCAGTAACATTCACAAGAACTGAATAGAAAGATTGTGTTTATTTGAATAATGTGCTTGGTGCTTCTAATACTACAATTGAAATAAACCCAAATCGCTTTGCACTGTATAGCATGTTTTTAAACTCCTTTTGTGTGTTCCTGTCTACAAATTGACTCCTGCATTTCAGTTGCCATTCGTGGCTGCTCTTCAAAGTGACTTATGCCCCTGTCCCACTTAGGAAACCTGAACGGAAACCTCTGGAGACTTTGCGCCCCACCCAAGGTTTCCTTGCGGTTCCCGGAGGTTTTTGTCAGTCTCCCTACCTGCAACCTCCGGCAACCACCTGCAACCTCCGGGAACCGCACGGAAACCTTGGGTGGGGCGCAAGTCTCCAGAGGTTTCTGTTCAGGTTTCCTAAGTGGGACAGGGGCATTACGCATGTAAAGCACTGTGGGGTACCCTAAAAGAGACGCGAGGATATTTTGTAAATGTAGGCGGGTTGTTGTTGTACTCACTCGATCTTGTGGGGAATATTGCATTTCTGATGCATGAAAAGGGGTCGAGGTTAGACGAGGTAGCCGATGGCATCCGCGGGCTTGGAATGGACTTTGTTCACTCTTGTTTTCTCTGACAGAGATAGAGACAGCGAGAAAGTGAAGGGAAGAGTCGGGGATTGAGCAGAGGAACGTGGGAGCTGGTTGGAAACTGGCAGTGAGGGAGCTTTTCCCTTTGAGAGTAGGGAAGATTCAGACAAGAGGACATGACTTGAGAATTAAGGGACAGATGTTTAGGGGTAACATGAGGGGGAACTTCTTCACTCAGAGAGTGGTAGCTGTGTGGAATGAGTTTCCAGTGGAAATGGCGGAGGCAGGTTCGATTTTATCATTTAAAAATAAATTGGATAGGTATATGGACGGGAAAGGAATGGAGGGTTATGGTCTGAGTGCAGGTAGATGGGACTAGAGGAAAATAAGTGTTCAGCACGGACTTGAAGGGCCGAGATGGCCTGTTTTCCATGCTGTAATTGTTATATGGTTATATGGAGATAAAGCGTTAAGGCGGTGAACGAGAGCAAGAAGCAGCACTGATACAGACATGATGTACCTGAGAGAGAGGTGAGGGAGGGGTCTGGTGGCGACTGAAACAAGGAATGTTCTACATATTCTACAGAAACAGGCAGAGCCTGAGCACAACGGGCTCCCACCTGGAACCAGGAATTCGGTTTGAACCCATTCTTCCAAAGATCCTTCCCGAAGAACACAAATCTGTTGTGCGGAGAGCAAATGCTGCAAACATCTGATGAACTTCTGAACAAGTGGGAAGGGCGATTGTTTCAATCTTTATATTTTCACAAAAGTTCCTTTGACGGATGCAGTTAACATGTTAAAATGAACGGATCGACAACTCTGATGTCATTTGCTGTTTATTTCACTCTTCCCACATTTACATTCCCCCTGGTTTTATTTCCACGCTCACTGTGGTTTCACGACGCGGAATTTGGGGACTAAATGGGAGCCCTTCAGCGCCGACCTGTTGTCCAGCGGGTTTCTGCCCCACGACCCCTGAGCCCCGCTCCTGATGCTGGTCCCGGGACCCGACGCTATTGCACACCGGAGCGGAACCGGACCAGATTCTCAGCCACTTTTCATCCCAAGGCCTGAAGAAAGGATAAAGTTTCTCCGTGAATTTATTCCCAGCGAAGGTATGGAGATGGGACTTGGTGTCCGCGTCGTAAAATGAAACTATACCGGACTCGTAACTGAGATAAACTCCCAACCTCCCGGGGATGGGACGGGCGGGAGAGGGGATGGAGGGGAAGTGAATGCATCAAACACCTCATCCCACCGCCATATCCTCCAGACTCCATTCTCGGGGGTCAGTGTGAACGGCCCATTCCTCTCCACAGACTCTGCGGCGACTCCCAGACTCCAGCCTCGACTCCCCGCCACCTCCGCCTCCCAGTAATGTCTCCCCGATGTGAATCCCTCCGATCCCAGCACACACGCCCCGGCTGTAAACCTCTTCCCGGTGTCAGGGAGACTCCTCCGGGTCTCGGTCTGTCTCACCCTCTTCCGATCGTCCGACACCTCGAGCCACTGATGCGCTGTTTCCACATCCAGGGTGATGGAGACTGGGGTGAGAAGCAGAGAATCAGAGAGTCCACGGGGGTCGGTGGGTGGGAGGATCAGGCACAGGCGGGCGGACAACTGACACCATGCCCAGGGGTTTCACCCACAACCACATTGGATGGACAACAGACATCTTTCCAGGAGCTTTTAACCGGGTTTGAGAGGGGAAATTCCGCAGATTATCGGGAACAGGAGGGGGCACGGTGCATGGATGGGGAAAACAAACGTGGAAAGTGAGGATGAACAATTGCGGGTGGAGATGGTGAAATTAGGCGGGTTTTCAAATATCTTGGCAGTAGATGGCGAGGGAGAGGCAGATTGGAAGATGAGGAGATGGAGGTGTGTGGTAATTAAAGAGGATGTAGAGATGTGGGGTGGAGTAGCCGTGATCATACTGAACGGGAGTGGACTGGACAGGCGGGGCAATCTGCTACTCATTACTTGCTTTCTTTAGTGGAGGGTAGATTTGATGTGTCTGTACAACCAAGAACACTCTGATCACATTGTGAAGCAATATATGAACTTCATTGAGGGACTTGACAATGTAAGGCTGGTCCATAAAAGGAAGTCAGGTTGGATCCAAGACGAGTTGGTAAAAATTAAAAAGTTGGTGGTTAGAGGTAGGTGTGATTTTGCAGCCTGGAGATGTGTGACTGGTGGTGTGCATTGGAGATCGGGTGCTGCAACCATTGCGGTTCATTTTATGTTTTCATGGCTTTGATGTGAATGTAGGTGGTGTGACCGCTAAGTTTGTGGAGAATGGGTAATGTTGTGGATAACAAGGTAGTCTGTCAAAGTCTGCAGCAGGATATAGGCTAGATCATTGAAAACTTATTGTCATGCAGGGAGATCAATACTGGAGGACGCAGTTTTCTTCACACAAAGAGTTGTTAATACCTGGAATATTTTGCCATAGGAGGTGGTGAAATCAGATGTAACCACTATATTTAAGAGGCATTGCGATTTGGCAAATGAGGTGTAGAATGAGGTACACAAAGATGTTGGAGAAACTCAGCGGGTGCAGCAGCATCTATGGAGCGAAGGAAAAAGGCAACGCTTCGGGCCGAAAACCCTTCTTCAGACTAATATGGCTCTAATGTGGGCAAATGGGATTTGTGTGGCTGGGGAAAAGGGTGGACATGGAGGTGATGGTCCGAATGGCCTGATTCTGTAATGTACAACCATGGCTCTCTGGCTCCGAGAGCAATGAATGACTGATTATGCACAGTCACCTGGTGTGCAGTGAATTCTAGACCAAGTGCTGACCCGTTGGGTCTGTTTCCCCAACGGCATTTGGGGGGGGGGGGGGGGGGGGGGGGCTGAGGCATCACACTCACATTAACCACCCCCCAAACACACAGGTGGGGGGAGGGGGGTGAGAACAGGGGAGGGAGGGGAGAGGAGGAAATGGGACAGATTTGGGAAGGAAAGGAGAGCGGGGTAGGGGGTGAGAGAGGGGGATGGGGAGAGAGATGTGGGTGAGGGGAGGGGGGGGATGGGGAGGAGGGAAGGGGAGAGGGGTGGGTGGAGAGAGGGGAAAGAGTGGGGAGGGAGAGTTGAGGGGGAAGGTGAGAGAAGTGAAGTGGAAGAGAGGGAGGAGAGGGGGATGGGGTGGGGAGAGAGATGTGGGGGGGGAGGGATGGGGATGGAGAGGAGGAGGGAGTGGTAAGAGTGTGGAGGGAGGGGGAAGAGTGTGGAGGGAGGGGGAGAGAGGTGGGGGGAGAGGGGGGAAGAGTGGGGAGGGATAGTGGGAGGGAGGAGAGGTGGAAGAGTGGGGAGGGTCAGAGGGATAGGGGGAAGCGATGGGGGTGGAGAGGGGAGGGGGAAGGGAGGGGGGAGAGAGGGGTGGGGGAGGGAAAGGGGTGGGGTGAGGGAGAGAAGTGGAAGAGTGGGGAGGGAGGGGTACGGGGAGTGGTGGAAGAGGGACAGAGGGGTAGGGGGAAGGGGGCAGTGGGAGGGAGGAAAGGGGATAGGGTAGAGAGTGAAGGGGGTGGGGAGAGAGTGATGGGTGGGAGAGGGAGAGGGTGAGAAGAAGGAAACTTAGAAACATAGAAATCAGGTGCAGGAGTAGGCCATTCGGCCCTTCGAGTCTGCACCTCCAGTCAATATGATCATGGTTGATCATCCAACTCAGTATCCTGTACCTGCCTTCTCTCCACACCCCCGATCCGTTTAGCCACAAGGGCCACATCTAACTCCCTCTTAAATATACAGGCCTCAACTACCTTCTGTGCAGTGAATTCCAGAGATTCACCACTCTCTATGTGTAAAATGTTTTTCTCATCTCGGTCCTAGAAGATTTCCCCCTTATCCTTAAACTGTGACCCCTTGTTCTGAACTTCCCCAACATCGGTTTCTATAAGATCCCCCCTCAATCTTCTAAAATCTAGCGAGTACAAGTCGAGTCTATCCAGTCTTTCTTCATGTGAAAGTCCTGACATCTCAGGAATCAGTGTGGTGAACCTTCCCTGTACTCCCTCTATGGCAAGAATGTCTTTGAGCATTGGGCATTGTGACATCACACGATGGAACATTCACCATGGGCTGGGGCTCCTGCAAAGGCATATGTAAATGGGTCCGTTCCAATTGGACATGTGTGAACATTGGGCATTGTGACATCACACGATGGAACGAATCAAAACGAAGAAAAGCAGCCGGACGGATGGACGGACGGCAGGCGACAGGCACACAGTTTTATATGTGCCTGTCACCCGGTGTGCAGTGAATTCTAAAGGTTGCCTAGTCTCAGCATGCAGTAATGTCTCCTTGTCTCTGTCCTAAATGGTGCAGCTCACATTCACAGGGTTTCCGCTGGCTCCAGACCCCCTCAGACAGGGGAAACATCCTCCCTGCATCCAGCCCACTGAGCCCTGTAAGGACTTTGTGTTTCACTGAATTCTCCTCTAATACACCTGAACCCTCGAGTACACAGGCCTAGTCTACGCAATTTCACCCAGCACAGCAAACCTATTCTCCCAGGAACAAGGATCTGTTCAAATGCAAACAATCTTTGCTTTGTTTTTGTGATACTTCCCCCAGAGTCCATTAATACCATTAATCTTCACATATGTATTGCATAAAGATGTCTTAATCAATGAAAAAGGTATCAGTTTTACCTCGTTTGATGATATCAGATGTTTCGCTCAATGCTATGTTGTAGAAAAGGGTGCGATCATACTTTTCAATGGGCAACGCGCTATCTACCACCAACATTGGTTTGGTTTCATCAATATGCCTGCAAATATTTAACAGCTGGTTAGAAACTGAGCATTAGCTGTTTTTTTGAGCGGTACTGTAAAAACGTACATTGTTTCAGTCAAAAGCATGTCCTACCTCCTCTTGCGACCAGCTTCCTCCTGAAATAAATAAAACACAAATCTCAATAGACTGAGATGGATCGGCATGATCCCGACGGCGGGTATTTCACTAGATTGCTACAAAATACCCTCTGAGAATTCCCAACTCTTTGTTGCTGTCACACAGACAGTAAGTGGATATTGTCGTAGAGACATCGAACACGGGGGAGAAAGCATTAGGAATGTCGATGAAAATAACTGCGAGTATGCAACTTACGAGTAAGGACGGGCAGGTCGTGGGATTTTATCTGGAGAAGGGAGGACAAAATGGAGATACAAGGGAAAGAGAGTAAAAGAAAAGATAAGACACCAGAATTAATGGGGCAGAATGCCCAGGAAGGGATAGGAGAGTAAGGCCAAGTGAAATGGGAATCAATGTGAAAGGTGCAGGGAGTAATGGATTAAAAGTATTATATATGACAAGGACGCTGCTGGCAACCTTCTACCGCTGCACTACAGAGAGCATATTAACGTATGGCATCTCTGTGTGGTATCTCAGCTGTACGGAGGCGGAGAGGAGCATCTTCCACAGAGCGCAGAAGATTATTGGGACACCGCTACCAGCCTTGGAGGGCATCTACCACACACGGTGCCTCAGGAAGGCCGTCAGCATCCATAAAGACTCCTCACACCCTTGTAATGGACTGTTCGAACTACTTCCCTCCGGCAGACGTTACAAGGCCTTCTACGCCCGAACCTCCAGACTCAGGAACAGCTTCATTCCCAGAGCTATAGTGGCTCTGAACCGGCCCTGCTGAGTGCCCCCACTACCCCTGGACTGTCTCCCTCGGATGGTCACGTCACACAGACACATCTGCACTTTAGTCTGTTTTAACTGATTTGACTATTTTACTGTTCTTTTACAAACCATGTTCGCGGGATATCTAAATCTAAATGTTATTAGTTATTTAAGTTATGACATTGATGGAAGCTGCATACCAAATCTCGTTGTGCTTATGTGCAATGACAATAAAATATATTATTATTATTATTATTATGAATGCACGAAGTATAAGAAATAAAGTGGATGAGCTTGAGGCTCAGTTAGAAATTGACAAGTATGCTGTTGTGGGAATTACAGAGACATGGCTGCAAGAGGACCAGGGCTGGGAATTGAATATTCAAGGGTATACGTCCTATCGAAAAGACAGTCAGGTGGGCAGAGGTGGTGGGGTAGCTCTGTTGGTGAGGAATGAAATTCAGTCCCCAGCAAGGAGTGATATAGAATCAGGAGATGTCAGTATGGATAGAACTGAGGAATTGTAAAGGTAAAAAGACCCTAATGGGACTTATCTACAGGCACCCAAATAGTAGCCTGGATTAGGGTGCAAGATGAATCAAGAGTTAAAATTGGTCACAAAATGTCCCAAAGGTAATGCTACGGTTGTTATTTCAACATGCAGGTAGATTGGGAAAATCAGGTTGGTGCTGGACCCCAAGAAAGGGAGTTTGTGGAGTTCCTCCGTCATGGATATCTAAAGCATCTTGTACTGGAGCCTACCAGGGAGAAGGCAATTCTGGATTTAGTGTTGTGTAATGAACCGGATTTGATAAGGGAACTCGAGGTAAAGGAGCCATTAGGAGGTAGTGGCCATAATATGATAAGTTTTAATCTACAATTTGAGAGTAAGAAGGGAATATCGGAAGTGTCAGTATTACAGTTGAACAAAGGGGACCATGGAGCCATGAGGGGGGAGCTGGCCAAAGTTGACTGGAAAGATACCCCAGCAGGGATGACAGTGGCAGGTATTTCTGGGAATAACACAGAAGGTGCAGGATTAGTTCATTCCAAAGAGGAAGAAAGATTCCAAGGGGAGTAAGGGGCGACCGTGGCTGACAAGGGAAGACCAGGACAATATAAAAATAAAAGAGAAGTATAAGGTAACAAAGATGAGTGGGTAGCCTGAGGATTGGGAAACTTTTAAATGGCAACAGATGATAACTAAAAAGGTAATACGGGGGGGGGGGGGGGGGGGGAGATAAGGTACAAAGGTAAGCTAGCCAAGAACGCAGACTGTAACAGGTGAATTTATTATAGGGAACAAGGAAATGGCAGATGAGTTGAACAGGTACTTTGGATCTGTCTTCAAGTTCAAGTGAGTTTATTGTCATGTGTCCCTAATTCTTGCTTTGCTGAAGCACACAGAACACAGTAGGCATTTACTACAAAACACATAAGTGTGTCCATATACCATAATGTAAATATATACACACATGAATAAATAAACTGATAAAGTGCAAATAACAGAAAGTGGTTATTAATAATCAGAGTTTTGTCCGAGCCAGGTTAAATAGCCTGATGGCTGTGGGGAAGTAGATATTCCTGAACCTGGTTGTTGCAGTCTTCAGGCTCCTGTACCTTCTACCTGAAGGAAGACACATACAATCTCCCTGAAGCACTAGTGGCTAGAGGACCTTGGGTGACAGAGGAACTGAAGGAAATTCAAATCGGGCAGGAAATGGTGTTGGGTAGACTGATGGGACTGAAGGCTGATAAATCACCAGGGCCTGATGGTCTGCATCCCCGGGTACTTAAGGAAGTGGCTCTAGAAATCATGGATGCATTGGTGATCATTTCCCAATGTTCTATACATTCAGGATCAGTTTCTGTGAATTGGAGGGTCGCGAAGGTTACCCCATATTTTAAGAAAGACGGGAGAGAGAAAACAGGGAATTATAGACGTTAGCCTGACATCAGTGGTGGGGAAGATGCTGGAGTCAATTATAACAGATGAAATAGCGGCACATTTGGATAGCAGTAACAGGATCGGTCCGATTCAGCATGGATTTACCCCGCCTTACCTCTCTGAGCTGCTCCAACTATATGCTCCTGCCCGGTGCCTCAGGTCAGCGGATCAGCTGCTCCTTGAGATACCAAGGTCTAAGCAGAAGCTCAGAGGGGATAGAGCCTTTTCTGTTGCTGCCCCGGCACTCTGGAACACCTTGCCGCTGCAGATCAGACAGGCCCCTTCACTGTCCATCTTTAAATCCTCCCTAAAATCTCACTTTCATTCACTGGCTTTCGACACTGGCTGAGACATTGTTCCTGTTTTAGTGCTTTTAATGTCTTTTAATTTTTACTGTTTTTATAGTCCTGTCGTCTTAATGGTTTTAGTAGTTTGTAATAACTTTTTATTGACTTCCCATGTACAGCACTTTGTGGTAACTGATGTTGTCTAAAAGCGCTTTATAAATAAAGTTATTATTATTATTATTATTATTATTATAAGGGGAATTCATGCTCGACTAATCTGGAATTTTATGAGGGTGTAACTAGGAAAATGGACAAGGGAGATCCAGTGGACGTAGTCTACCTGGACTTTCATAAAGCATTTGAT
>JAWMAR010004139.1:57500-59618 GCA_036785375.1 Leucoraja ocellata | reverse complement strand
TTATACAACTTTCGTACAATTTTAAAGTTAATTTTAATTGTTTCCAGATTCGTATTGCATTATGTATAATTGGATTCTTCTTGTATAACATATTATTCAGCTTTATTGGGGGGAAGATAATCGCTCCTAAATCGTAAGGGGAGCAATCCTCTTTCTCCATTCTTATCCATTCCAACTGTTGAGCAGTACTATCCAACCAATAAATTATATTCTTAATGTGCACTGCCCAATAATAATATAAAAAGTTAGGTAGTGCAAATCCCCCCACCTCTTTAGGTTTGCACAAGTGATTTCTTTTAATTCTATGTGCTTTATAATCCCAAATAAAATTAGAAATATTCGAGTAATTAAAAAAAAAATGTTTTGGTATCTTATCTATCTATCTATCTATCTATCTATCTATCTATCTATCTATCCATCTATCTTACTAAAACTCTGTTCTTGACCGGTTTTGGCGATCTGTGCTGCGATTTCCGAGAGAACGCCGCCACCTACGGCCGTCATTTTTGGCCACCTCGCTCAGAGCCCCCCTCCGCCGTATGTGTGCCGAGGATTTTTCCCATCAATGAAATATGACAGAGATATTAATGTTTTTACAAAATTCCCCATTCTCTCTGCTGCCCCTGCTGGAGGCAGGGGAAGGAACTATAAAACCAGGAAGTGGTGTGCCTCAATTAGTCTCTGCAAGCTGGAGCTCTGTCAATTAGCCTCTGTCACTCTGCGCTCTGAATGACACTGAACAAATGTTTACAGCACTGCGAGTACCCTTGGTTTGAAAATGAAAATATAGTTCTCTCTCTCTCTCTCTCTCGCCCTCTTGCTCTCTCTCCTGATCATCCCCAATCAGTACCCCGTTCCTGCCTTCTCCCCATATCCCATGACCACTATCTTTAAGAGCCCTATCTAGCTCTCTCTTGAAAGTATCCAGAAAACGGGTCTCCACCACCCTCTGAGGCAGAGAATTCACAGCTCTCTGTGAGTAAAAAGTGTTTCCTCATCTCCGTTATAAATGGCTTACCCCTTATTCTTAAACTGTGGCCCCTGGTTCTGGACTCCAGTTCTAGGGAACATGCCAAACCTCCTAAACCTTCTGAGGAAGTAGAGGCGTGGTGTGCTTTCTTGGTCATTGCTTCAATATGGCTGGTCCAGGAGAAGTTGTTGGTGATATTGACTCCTAGGAATTTGAAGTTTTCAACCATCTCTACTTTGGCATCGTCAAAGTGGTATGTGTACCGCTTTGCTTCCTGAAGTAGATCACTATCTCCTTTGGCTTGCTGACATTGAGAGAAAAGTTGTATCAACACCAGGACATGAGGTTCTCGATCTCCCTATACTCTGTCTCATTATTTGTTATCCAAATTTAAAAATTGAATTAGCTTTGTACATGGCTGCACAGTCATGGGTGTACAAGGAGTAAAGAAGGGGGCTGGGAACACACATATTTGTGGAGCACCAGTGTTGAGGATTATCGAAGAGGATGATTTGTCCCCTATCCTCACTGATTGGGGACTGTTGGTCAGGAAGGCGAGGATTCAGTTGCAGAGATGAGTGCTGACACCCAGTCCTACGAGTTAGTGACAAATTTGGACCACATATCTGAGGAAGGGTGTGCTGGTTCGGGAGTGGGTCCAGAGGAGGTTTACAAGAATGATTCCAGAAATGAGTGGGTTGGTGTGTAAGAAAGAACTGCAGATGCTTGTTTAAATTGAATGTAGACACGAAATGCTAGAGTAACTCAGCAGGTGAGGCAGCATCTCTGGAGAGAAGGAATGGATGACGTCACCATTTCCACTGGAAGCTCATTCCACACAGCCACCACTATCTGAGTAAAGAAGTTCCCCCTCATGTTGCCCCTAAACTTCAGTCCCTTAATTCTCAAGTCATGTCCCCTTGTTTAAATCTTCCCTACTCTCAATGGAAAAAGCTTATCCACGTCAACTCTGTCTATCCCTCTCATAATTTTAAAGACCTCTATCAAGTCCCCCCTTAACCTTCTGCGCTCCAAAGAATAAAGACCTATCTTGTTCAACCTTTCTCTGTAACTTAGTTGCTGAAACCCAGGCAACATTCTAGTAAATCTCCTCGGTACTCTCTATATTTTGTTGACATCTTTCCTAT
>JAWMAR010004139.1:7500-52500 GCA_036785375.1 Leucoraja ocellata | reverse complement strand
TTCAATGAAGTAAAACCACAGAAATATAAAACTAATTCTCAGAGACCACCTCTCGAAATGTAAAATACACATCATACAGCAATCATACAATACATACACACAAAACATATATTTTCACTTTGGAAAATAAAGTTATTTCTAAAACTTCAGATTTAAACAATACTTACAATCCTAATTAAAACACAATATACTTCACAAATAATTTCCCTACTTCATAGTTAAAATACAGTTACATGGATTAAATATGAGTTTTGACCCATTCTTACAAAGTGCTAAGGACTTAAGTTACTTCTACAATCCCCAACCACACAAAGGCCACTAATGGTCACACTTGATAAAGAATAATTGCTTCTTCCCAAGCTCGGGTCTAGTTTCATTCTGAATTACAACATCCCCCTTCTATCTCTGGACAAAAGGAATGTAAGGCCTCCTCACTAATAGCATTCCACACAGCAAATGGAAGATTATCAAAACAGAGTTCCTTTCTCAGTTTTCTATAAACATAAGAAACCACCCTTATACAAAGGTCACCACCATCACCTATGCCTTATCTCGTATCTCAACATAAATACATTTAAACATCACAAACCAGATCACAGACTATTATCTAGCCTTGGTGCCCAAGACCCAATATAGACAACCATAAATCCCCTTTATGGCACACCCGAGCTCAAAGATGTGTCACAAAGAAAGGACACATGATGTCCTGAGAAGAAACCCATCAATAACCTATACTCTAAGAGTACAGAATCTTTATGTCCCTGTTCGGTTGAAAGGAAATCGTAAAAATTGTAAAGAGCCATGGTTTTCAAGGGAAATTGGACACTTGGTTCGGAAAAAGAGGGAGATCTACAATAATTATAGGCAGCATGGAGTAAATGAGGTGCTTGTGGAGTATAAAGAATGTAAAAAGAATTTTAAGAAAGAAATTAGAAAAGCTAAAAGAAGATATGAGGTTGCTTTGGCAAGTAAGGTAAAAGTAAATCCGAAGGGTTTCTACCGCTATATTAATAGCAAAAGGATAACGAGGGATAAAATTGGTCCATTAGAGAGTCAGAGTGGACAACTATCTGCAGAGCCAAAAGAGATGGGGGAGATATTGAACAGTTTATTTTCTTCGGTATTCACCAAGGAGAAGGATATTGAATTATGTGAGGTAAGGGAAACAAGTAGAGTAGCTATGGAAACTATGAGGATCAAAGAAGAGGAAGTACTGACACTTTTGAGAAATATAAAAGTGGATAAGTCTCCAGGTCCGGACAGGATATTCCCTAGGACATTGAGGGAAGTTAGTGTAGAAATAGCAGGGGCTATGGCAGAAATATTTCAAATGCCATTAGAAACGGGAATAGTGCCGGAGGATTGGCGTACTGCGCATGTTGTTCCATTGTTTAAAAAGGGGTCTAAGAGTAAACCTAGCAATTATAAACCTGTTAGTTTGACGTCAGTGGTGGGCAAATTAATGGAAAGAATACTTAGAGATAATATATATAAGCATCTGGATAAACAGGGTCTGATTAGGAACAGTCAACATGGATTTGTGCCTGGAAGGTCTTGTTTAACTAATCTTCTTGAATTTTTTGAAGATGTTACACGGGAAATTGATGAGGGTAACGCAGTGGATGTTGTGTATATGGACTTCAGTAAGGCCTTTGACAAGGTTCCTCATGGAAGGTTGGTTAAGAAGGTTCAATGGTTGGGTATTAATGGTGGAGTAGCAAGATGGATTCAACAGTGGCTGAATGGGAGATGCCAGAGAGTAATGGTGGATGGTTGTTTGTCAGGTTGGAGGCCAGTGACGAGTGGGGTGCCACAGGGATCTGTGTTGGGTCCACTGTTGTTTGTCATGTACATCAATGATCTGGATGATGGTGTGGTAAATTGGATTAGTAAGTATGCAGATGATACTAAGATAGGTGGGGTTGCGGGTAATGAAGTAGAGTTTCAAAGTCTACAGAGAGATTTATGCCAGTTGGAAGAGTGGGCTGAAAGATGGCAGATGGAGTTTAATGCTGATAAGTGTGAGGTGCTACATCCTGGCAGGACAAATCAAAATAGGACGTACATGGTAAATGGTAGGGAATTGAAGAATGTAGGTGAACAGAGGGATCTGGGAATAACTGCACAGTTCCCTGAAAGTGGAATCTCATGTAGATAGGGTGGTAAAGAAAGCTTTTGGTGTGCTGGCCTTTATAAATCAGAGCATTGAGTATAGAAGTTGGGATGTAATGTTAAAATTGTACAAGGCATTGGTGAGGCCAATTCTGGAGTATGGTGTACAATTTTGGTCGCCTAATTATAGGAAGGATGTCAACAAAATAGAGAGAGTACAGAGGAGATTTACTAGAATGTTGCCTGGGTTTCAGCAACTAAGTTACAGAGAAAGGTTGAACAGGATAGGTCTTTATTCTTTGGAGCGCAGAAGGTTAAGGGGGGACTTGATAGAGGTTTTTAAAATGATGAGAGGGATAGACAGAGTTGACGTGGAAAAGCTTTTCCCACTGAGAGTAGGGAAGATTCAAACAAGGGGACATGACATGAGAATTAAGGGACTGAAGTTTAGGGGTAACATGAGGGGGAACTTCTTTACTCAGAGAGTGGTAGCTGTGTGGAATGAGCTTCCAGTGAAGGTGGTGGAGGCAGGTTCGTTTTTATCATTTAAAAATAAATTGGATAGTTATATGGATGGGAAGGGAATGGAGGGTTATGGTCTGAGCGCACGTATATGGGACTAGGGGAGATTATGTGTTCGGCACGGACTAGAAGGGTTGAGATGGCCTGTTTCCGTGCTGTAATTGTTATATGGTTATATGTTATATGGTTAAACACCAAACTAAACCAAATACAACTTCTGACAGCGTTATAGCTGCTTCAAAGCAAACAAAGCTATGCCTATTCAAATCAACATTTCCATTTTATGATAAGCCATCTGTTCTATGTGTGTATTTCTGAAAACCTCAGCTCCAAGTCCTTCTCTTGCAACTTAACATAAATTCCTCACACAAAAGTTATCATCTGAGCAATTCTATTGTATAATATTTCCTCATGTCCACCAGTGGGAGAGCCTCGGACAAGAGGTCATAGCCTCAGAATTAAAGGATGTTTCTTTAGGAAGGAGATGTGGAGGAATTTCTTTAGTCAGAGGGTGGTGAATCTGTGGAATTCATTGCCGCAGAACGCTGTAGAGTAAATCTATGTGCATAGGAGAATATGTTTAAAATGTTCTAGTTGCTATCAACAGAAAATGTTGGTTAATAGTATAAATCTGTTATTATAAGATTAAATAAGAGACAGTGATTGTTGCTAAAACTAATTAATACAGAACTATGTTATCCAGGGCAGAAGCCAGTGTTTTGGCTGTACAGGAGATATGTGTTTACTTATCTTGCGGTATGCAGTGTTTTGTCTGTACAAGAGCACCTGGATAGCAACAGATAGCATGGCTATTCAATGGATGGGAAAATGGCCTCAGTTAGATTCTGGGTGCAATTTTGAGAAATGGACTGAAGTCTTGGAGGCTTCGTTCATTTCTAATGATATCACTATAGAGGAGAAGAAGAAAGCATGGTTCACATTAGGCTTAGGAAGAGAGGGTTATCATACCTTACGTACATTACTGCTGCCAGCAGCGCCCACAGATAAAACGTATGAGGAGTGTAAGGAGGTATTAATGGCTCATTTCTCGCCAAAACCTCCAAGGGCATCCAGAGGCAAGGAGCCTGAACTAAAGATGGCAGGGGGTGAGGCAGAGAATGGTAGCACTCTGACCCAAAATGTAGGGGAGAGAGAAGAAAACGACAATAAACAGATAATAAGAGAGGGTGGGTTTCTTAAATGTGTATATTTTAATGTTAGGAGCATTGTAAGAAAGCTGAACTTAGAGCCTGGATTGACACCTGGAAGTATGATGTTGTGGCGATCAGTGATGTTGTGGCGATCAGTGAAACATGGTTGCAGGAGGGCTGTGATTGGAAACTAAATATTCCAGGATTTCGTTGCTTCAGGTGTGATAGAATTGGAGGGGCAAGAGGTGGAGGTGTTGCATTGCTTATCAGGGAAGATATTACAGCAGTGCTTTGGCAGGATAGATTAGAGGGCTCGTCTAGGGAGGCTATTTGGGTGGAACTGAGAAATGGGAAAGGGGTAGCAACACTTATAGGGGTGTATTATAGACCGTCAAATGGGGAGCGAGAAATGGAAGAGCAAATATGTAAGGAGATTGCAGATATTAGTACAGGTGCACAACCTTTTATCCGACAGCCTTGGGACCAGACACTTTTCGTAATTTGGAATTTGTCGGTCTTCGGAATGGAAATTTTTTAGCGTAGATTTTAATGGCTGGCTCGGTGGTAGAGTGCCCGGCTCATATCCGCAAGGTCGCGAGTTTGCGCCTTGATCCCGGCAGTTTCTCGGTCGCGAGTTTGAGTCTTCAATGTAGTTTTTTCTTGCAGAATAAATGTCTGTATGAAATGCAGTGTGTTGAATGAATTCCTGAGTTTGTAAATGTGACCGCAGCATTGAATCACCTCTCGCACTCATGTCACCCTAGCGGGGCTACATGCCCAAAGGCGGCCTAAGGCGACATTTTCACACTCTTATATCCGTGTGCAGCAGAGGCGCCAAACGTGAGCTTTGGTGTGCAGACGACATCCTGGAAAAATGTCCGGTTTCTTCCAGGTAGGCGAGATACCCTCCCGCGCAATATACCCTCCACTTCTCTTTTATGAAGGTGATTTAGTTCCCCTTTCTTCCAGGACCGACCCGTGGTTCCGCTGTCACCTCTGCGGGCCACCCTCGGTGAACGCTCACTCAACTTTGTCTTGGGATTCCTACTCTCCCACGCAATGTACCCTCACCTTCTCTTTTATGAATGGGGATTTAGTTCCCCTTTGGTCGAGGACCGACCGGAGGTTCCTCTGTCACCTCTGCGGGCCGCCCTCGGTGAACGTCCTGTCTCTCTGTCCCTGGGATAGCAGGGGGCGATCAAACAGCACAATACCCCCCTCCCCCTCCAACTCCAGAGGAATCCGCTCCCCGATGGGCCGCTACGGCGACAAATGGCAGTTCGCCCACAGCCCGAGCTGCGTGACACCAAGAACAAGACGCACCTTGCGCACCATCAGTTTCTGCCCCTCTGGAGTTGGAGCGGGGCTGGACTGGAGTTGCTGATCTGGGATCTCCGTGCTTGCAGTGGGCCTGGGGGTCGGTGTCCCGATGAGGGGGCACAGCTCGGGTTGTGGGCGAACTGCCACTTGTCGCCGTAGCGGCCCATCGGGGAGCGGCTTCTGGTGGTCCCGATGTCTCCCGCTAGTTTGCAGTTTTCTTCTGGAGTTGGAACGGGGCTGGGCTGCTGCTGGCTGTGGGTCTCTGGGATCTCCGTGCTTGCAGTGGGCCTGGGGGTCGGTGTCCCGTTGGTCCTGACGTCTCCGGTGACTGGCATTGCCGACGTGAAGACAGTGCAAAGCCCCCACGCCGGTGCAATGGGCGGGGAGCTGGAGAGGGGAGGGAAGGGGTCACACACATGGCCGGGAAGCAGAGGGGTGTAGGTGGGGTGAAACTGAAGGGAGCGACAATCTGCTGCTGCCTGCACGCTGAGTTAAAAAGTTCCCACGCAAGACTCACGATACACTGTGTATCGTGAGTCTACCGTGGGAACATTTTAACTCAGCGGGCAGACAGCAGCATATTGTCAATTATTAACCCTCCCGCGCAACATACCCTCACCTCTTTTATGAATGGGGATTTAGTTCCCCTTTCTTCGAGGACCGACCGGAGGTTCCGCTGTCACCTCTGCGGGCCGCCCTCCATGAACGTTTTCAAGGACCGAGGTTTTTTCGTTATTTGGATCGTCGGATAAAAGGTTGTGCACCTGTAGTAAGCACAAGGTAGTGATTGTGGGAGATTTCAATTTTCCACACATAGACTGGGAAACACATTCTGTAAATGGGCTGGATGGGTTGGAGTTTGTAAAATGTGTGCAGGATAGTTTTTTGCAGCAATACATAGAAGTACCTACTAGAGAAGGGGCGGTGCTGGACCTCCTGTTAGGAAATGAGACCGGTCAGGTGGCAGAGGCATGCGTTGGGGAACAGTTCGGGACCAGTGATCACAATACCATTAGTTTCAATATAATTATGGAAAGGGGCATAACTGGACCTAGGGTTGAGATTTTTGATTGGAGAAAGGCTAACTTTGAGGAGATGCGAAAGGATTTAAAAGGAGTAAATTGGGACATTTTGTTTTATGGGAAAGATGTGGAAGAGAAATGGAGTACATTTAAAGGTGAAATTTTAAGAGTACAGAATCTTTATGTCCCTGTTCGGTTGAAAGGAAATAGTAAAAATAGGAAAGAGCCATGGTTTTTAAGGGAAATTGGACACTTGGTTCGGAAAAAAAGGGAGATCTACAATAATTATAGGCAGCATGGAGTAAATGAGGTGCTTGAGGAGTATAAAGAATGTAAAAAGAATCTCAAGAAAGAAATTAGAAAAGCTAAAAGAAGATATGAGGTTGCTTTGGCAAGTAAGGTGAAAGTAAATCCAAAGGGTTTCTACAGCTATATTAATAGCAAAAGGATAACAGGGGATAAAATTGGTCCATTAAAGAGTCAGAGTGGACAGCTATCTGCAGAGCCAAAAGAGATGAGGGAGATATTGAACAATTTCTTTTCTTCGGTATTCACCAAGGAGAAGGATATTGAATTATGTGAGGTAAGGGAAACAAGTAGAGTAGCTATGGAAACTATGAGATTCAAAGAAGAGGAAGTACTGACACTTTTGAGAAATATAAAAGTGGATAAGTCTCCAGGTCCGGACAGGATATTCCCTAGGACATTGAGGGAAGTTAGTGTAGAAATAGCATGGGGCTATGACAGAAATATTTCAAATGTCATTAGAAATGGGAATAGTGCCGGAGGATTGGCGTACTGCGCATGTTGTTCCATTGTTTAAAAAGGGGTCCAAGAGTAAACCTAGCAATTATAGACCTGTTAGTTTGACGTCAGTGGTGGGCAAATTAATGGAAAGGATACTTAGAGATAATATATATAAGCATCTGGATAAACAGGGTCTGATTAGGAACAGTCAACATGGATTTGTGCCTGGAAGGTCATGTTTGACTAATCTTCTTGAATTTTTTGAAGAGGTTACTAGGGAAATTGATGAGGGTAAAGCAGTGGATGTTGTATATATGGACCAGTAAGGCCTTTGACAAGGTTCCTCATGGAAGGTTGATTAAGAAGGTTCAATAGTTGGGTATTAATGGTGGAGTAGCAAGATGGATTCAACAGTGGCTGAATGGGAGATGCCAGAGAGTAATGGTGGATGGTTGTTTGTCAGGTTGGAGGCCAGTGACTAGTGGGTGCCACAGGGATCTGTGTTGGGTCCACTGTTGTTTGTCATGTACATCAATGATCTGGATGATGGTGTGGTAAATTGGGTTAGTAAGTATGCAGATGATACTAAGATAGGAGGGGTTGTGGATAATGAAGTACATTTTCAAAGTCTACAGAGAGATTTATGCCAGTTGGAAGAGTGGACTGAAAGATGGCAGATGGAGTTTAATGCTGATAAGTGTGAGGTGCTACATCTTGGCAGGACAAATCAAAATAGGACGTACATGGGAAATGGTAGGGAATTGAAGAATGCAGGTGAACAGAGGGATCTGGGAATAATTGTGCACAATTCCCTGAAGGTGGAATCTCATGTAGATAGGGTGGTATAGAAAGCTTTTGGTGTGCTGGCCTTTATAAATCAGAGAATTGAGTATGGAAGTTGGGATGTAATGTTAAAATTGTACAAGGCATTAGTGAGGCCAATTCTGGAGTATGGGGTACAATTTTGGTCGCCTAATTATAGGAAGGATGTCAACAAAATAGAGAGAGTACAGAGGAGATTTACTAGAATGTTGCCTGGGTTTCAGCAACTAAGTTACAGAGAAAGGTTGAAGAAGTTAGGGCTTTATTCTTTGGAGCGCAGAAGGTTAAGGGGGGACTTGATAGAGGTCTTTAAAATGATGAGTGGGATAGACAGAGTTGTCGTGGATAAGCTTTTCCCACTGAGAGGAGGGAAGATGCAAACAAGGGGACATGACTTGAGAATTAAGGGACAGAAGTATAGGGGTAACATGAGGGGGAACTTCTTTACTCAGAGTGGTGGCTGTGTGGAATGAGCTTCCAGTGAAGGTGGTGGAGGCAGGTTCGTTTTTATCATTTAAAAATAAATTGGATAGTTATATGGACGAGAAAGGAATGGAGGGTTATGGTCTGAGCGCAGGTATATGGGACTAGGGGAGAATACGTGTCCGGCACGGACTAGAAGGGTCGAGATGGCCTGTTTCCGTGCTGTAATTGTTATATGGTTATATGGTTAAGTGCCAAGTGACGAAGGTCAAGTGCGGAGGGAAAAGGCCAAAGGGAAAAGGCAAAGGAAAAGAAGTCAAAGGCAAAGGGAAATTGCCATCCAAAGAGCAACCCTAGCTATTCAAGCTGCATTCAGGGGTATGAAGGTACGGGGAGAGATCCAGGACAAACAGAAGGCAGCAACGGTAATACAAGCAGCATTTAGACTGCATTGAGTATACCGTCAATACAAGGCAATGAGATTAACTGCTATAATAGTGCAAACCCATTATAGGGCACACCTTCAAATGGTAAGTTATCTCAAAACTTACATGAAGGTACGAAGCAGTGTTGTACTGCTTCAGGCAGCCTACCGAGGAATGCTTGTTCGAAAGCAATTGCGGTGCATGCACAAATCTGCCAAGGTCATACAGACTTATTATCAGATGCATAAATAGCGTCAGTATTTTAAGAAACTACGTTGGTCTGCCATTGCGGTACAGCAACGATACCGAGCTTGCCAGATAAGAAATGTCCAAGTGAGACAGTATAATAGTTTGAGAAAATCAGTGGTTTGTATTCAGGCCTTATACAGATCAAAGCCAGAGTATTGGTAGAAAAAAATCAAGGCAGCACGGCGTATTAAGTCATTCATAAGAATGTGCATTACAAGAAAGCATTTCTTGATGCAAAAGGCGGCTGTAGTCACTCTGCAAGCAGCATACCGTGGTTACCAATTACGGGTACGCTACAAAGCTGTGCGACAAGCAGTCATTTCGATCCAGAGATGGTACAAAGCATGCAAAATAGGGCATTCCCAGTTTGTGCAATATCAGTCAATGAGGGATGCAACTATTACCATTCAGACTGCCTACAAGAGTATGGTGGTTAGGCAGTGGGTTAAGCAAAAGAGAGCTGCTGTAAAAGTGCAGTCAGTACTCCGTAGGAGTGGGTATTGGAAAGACTTAAAAAGACAAATAAAGGCACAACAGAAAAGTCTGAAATGATACAAAAGGCTTAAACGATATAAGAAAGACTTCCTCAAACGGAAAGATACAACAATTGTAGTGCAGTCTCACTACCGTACTTATAAAGCAAGAAAACTAAGCAGAGCACAAATCAAAGCCAGTGTTGTAGTGAAAAGACAATATAGATCTTATTTGATGAAGAACCAGAGATGTGACTTAAGTGGACAAATAGATAAACAACAGAAAAGGCTTAAACGATACAAAAGGCTTAAACAATATAGGAAAGCCAGTGTTGTATTGCAAAGACAATATAGATCTTACTTGATGAAGAACAAGAGATGTGACTTAAGTGGACAAGTAGATGAACTACAGAAAAAGCTTAAACTATACAAAACGCTTAAACGATATGGGAAAGCCAGTGTTGTATTGCAAAGGCAATATAGATCCTACTTCTTGATAAAGAACCAGAAAAGTGACTTAAGAAGACGAGTAGATGAACAACAGAAAAGGCTTGAACGATGCAAGGAAAGGATGAATAAATGTGTGACAATGAGTAGAAAGCGGCTAATAGAAAAGTCTAAAGAAGAGAGGCTTGTCGGTCAAGACAAAAGTATGCAGGACCGATTACAATTAGGACGCTTCAGTATAGTCCAGCATGGAGCCTCCTTCACTGAGCAATGGTCAAAGGGTTATGCATTGCAGAATCTCATGAAACAACAAGAGCAGATAAATAAGCAGAGAAGGGAAACTAAACAGCAGAGGAAGCTACTAGAAAATGGAAACTTGCAGCCATGGGTCAGATCCCACCTACAAAGACGAAAACAAAACAAATACATGAACCAGAAAATGATAACTCATAAAGCAAGGGTTAATGTATTTGGTTTAAGTATAATACCATTGTGTAACAGTGTATTATTCAATGATGGGTAGGAAAAGAGCATATACCGTACAGGTGAAATGGACTTAAAAGGGGAGGAGTGCGGTGTATGTAATAGAAATCGTATTACCCGCCTCCAAGTTAAAGGGGGAGGAGTATTATATATGTAATATAAATGGTGTTACCGGCCTCCAAGTTAAAGGGGGAGGAGTATTATGTATGTAATAGAAAAGGTATTACCTGCCTCCAAGTTAAAGGGGGAGGAGTGTTATGTATTTAATAGAAATGGTATTACTTGCCTCCAAGTTAAAGGGGGAGGAGTGTTAGGTATGTAATAATTAGTATATGTAATTAGTGTCTTGTGATATCTTGTGCAAGTACGCATATGCACGGGGAGACTCAAGGTGGCGTCCTGCTGTAAAGAAGCTTGTATGATTCCTCCCGTGTCTGAGCCTTATTTTAAGACTGTTCAAAGCATCTGAATACACAACACTGTTGGTAGGGAGTTTTGGCATCTCTGAGCTTCTGATTCGGGCCCCTCCTTCTTCCAATGGTTGTTCCCGGGTTGTCGCTGCTGATGTCCCGGACCGCCCTTCTTTTATACAAATTTTCCTTCAATCTCCTAAAGGAATCCTTTGTTCTAGCCCAAGGCTCTCATGGCTTCACAGTCAATCATTTCAAGCTGTTACTCCTCCAAGGGCTGAATAAACAAAACACTTCATTTCTTATCAGGCTAAGGAGTTCTCAATTATGTTGCTTGTTCATGTCTCCTCCTTATTAGAGTTATTTTGCAATATGTTCGATCCAGGCACCTTATCTTCACAAGGCAGTACTGCCTTAGCCGTGAAGTTACCTTCAGCTCTGCTCCCACCACATGTCAATGACGTGACCATTTTCACTGTCCTCCTTTGTTCTCCTGGCTCCAGCATTTTGCGCTGTCTCTCTCTAGCTAGTAGCATCCTACCAAAGCCTGTCGGGATACTTGACATTCAGTCCCAGGCTTTATTGTTGAAGTTGTACTCGAGAACATTGTGGTTTAGATTTTCTAACGTTGGGTTTTCTGTTCCATGTGACAACGAGGAACTGCAAATGCTGGTTTATACCAAAGATTCGGTCTGAAGAAGGGCTCTCACTCAAAATATCGCCTGTCCATGTTCTCCAGGGATGCTGCATGACCCGCCGAGTTACTCCAGTATTTTATGTCTTTCCATGTTGAAGTAATAATAGTTTAAAATGGATGACATTAACTTGATTAGAAAAGCAAAAATGTTACAGATGCTAGAAATTTGAAATAAGTAAGGGAAAATTATGAAAATACTCGACAAGTCAGATGGCCTCCAGGAAGAGTTTTCTCTGTTTTTCTCTCCATAGATGCAGTCTGACCTGAGTCTTTGCAGCAATTATTTTGTATTTTTTTTTAAAACATAAAGATGCATGGAAGTAGGTGTAGATGTTATTATTAGCTATTTTATTATAATATTTTATTATTATATTAAAGTGTACATTCCAGAATGTACATTATCAAACAAGGGGACATGACTTGAGAATTAAGGGACAGAAGTTTAGGGGTAACATGAGGGGGAACTTCTTTACTCAGAGAATGGTGGCTGTGTGGAATGAGCTTCCAGTGAAGGTGGTGGAGGCAGGTTCGTTTTTATCATTTAAAAATAAATTGATTAGTTATATGGACGGGAAAGGTATGGAGGGTTATGGTCTGAACGCAGGTGTATGGGACTAGGGGAGAATACGTGTTCGGCACGGACTAGAAGGGTCGAGATGGCCTGTTTCCCTGCTGTAATTGTTATATGGTTATATGGTTAATGGGTTTGCCTAAAATTCCTTTGACTGGGATTACAATTATGTTACGTGTAGGAAGGAACTGCAGATGCTGGTTTAAACCGAAGATAGACACAAAATGCTAGAATAACTCAGCGGGACAGGCAGCATCTCTGGAGGGAAGGAATGGGTGACGTTTCGGGTCGAGACCCTTCTTCAGACTAGTTTCTTTCAGGCAGTCACGGTGGCACAGCGGTAGAGTTGCTGCCTGACAGCATAATGCAGCGCCAGAGACCCGGGTTCGATCTCGACTACGGGTGCTGTCTGTATGGAGTTTGTACGCTTTCAAGAGAGTTTATTGTCATGTGTCCCTAATAGGACCATGAAATTCTTGCTTTGCTTCAGCACAACAGAACATAGTAAGCATGACTGCTGAACAGATCAGTGTGTCCATATACCTTTGTATAAATATATACACACATGAATAAATAAACTGATAAAATGCAAATAACAGATAATGGGTTATTAATGTTCAGAGTTTTGTCCAAGCCAAGTTTAATAATGGGGGAGATGGGGGAGATATTGAACAATTTATTTTCTTCAGTATTCACCAAGGAGAAGGATATTGAATTATGTGAGTTAAGGGAAACAAGTAGGGTAGGTACGGAAGCTATGATGATCAAAGTAGAGGAGCTACTGACACTTTTGAAAAATATAAAAGTGGATATGTCTCCAGGTCCTGACAGGATATTCCCTAGGACATTGAGGGAAGTTAGTGTAAAAATAGCTGGGGCTATGACAGAAATATTTCAAATGTCATTAGAAAAGGGAATAGTCCCCGAGGATTGGCGTACTGCGCATGTTGTTCCATTGTTTAAAAAGGGTTCTAAGAGTAAACCTAGCAATTATAGACCTGTTAGTTTGACTTCAGTGGTGGGCAAATTAATGGAAAAGATACTTAGAGATAATATATATAAGCATCTGGATAAACAGGGTCTGATTAGGAACAGTCAACATGGATTTGTGCCTGGAAGGTCTTGTTTGACTAATCTTCTTGAATTTTTTGAAGAGGTTACTAGGGAAATTGACGAGGGTAAAGCAGTGGATGTTGTCTATATGGACTTTAGTAAGGCCTTTGACAAGGTTCCTCATGGAAGGTTGGTTAAGAAGGTTAAACTGTTGGGTATAAATGCAGGAATAGCAAGATGGATTCAACAGTGTCTGAATGGGAGAAGCCAGAGGGTAATGGTGGATGGCTGTTTGTCGGGTTGGAGGCAGGTGACTCGGGGATCTGTGTTGGGTCCTTTGTTGTTTGTCATGTGCATCAATGATCTGGATGAAGGGGTGGTAAATTGGATTAGTAAGTATGCAGATGATACCAAGATAGGGGGTGTTGTGGATAATGAAGAGGATTTCCAAAGTCTACAGAGTGATTTAGGCCATTTGGAAAAATGGGCTGAAAGATGGCAGATGGAGTTTAATGCTGATAAATGTGAGGCGCTACACCTTGGCAGGACAAATCAAAATAGGACGTACATGGTAAATGGTAGGGAATTGAAGAATACAGTTGAACAGAGGGATCTGGGTATAACCGTGCATAGTTCCTTGAAGGTGGAATCTCATATAGATAGGGAGGTAAAGAAAGCTTTTGGTATGCTAGCCTTTATAAATCAGAGCATTGAGTATAGAAGCTGGGATGTAATGTTAAAATTGTACAAGGCATTGGTGAGACCAAATCTGGAGTATGGTGTACAATTTTGGTCGCCCAATTATAGGAAGGATGTCAACAAAATAGAGAGAGTACAGAGGAGATTTACTAGAATGTTGCCTGGGTTTCAACAACTAAGTTACAGGGAAAGGTTGAATAAGTTAGGTCTTTATTCTCTGGAGCGCAGAAGGTTAAGGGGGGACTTGATAGAGGTCTTTAAAATGATGAGAGGGATAGACAGAGTTGATGTGGACAAGCTTTTCCCTTTGAGAATAGGGAAGATTCAAACAAGAGGACATGACTTCAGAATTAAGGGACAGAAGTTTAGGGGTAACATGAGGGGGAACTTCTTTAAATTGGATAGGCATATGGATGAGAAGAGAATGGAGGGTTATGGTACGAGTGCAGGCAGGTAAAATGGGCTGAAGTCAGCATGGTTTCGTGAAAGGGAGATATTGCCAGACAAATCTGTTGGAATTTTTTAAGGATGTAAATAGCAGGATAGACAAAGGAAAGTCAGTTGATATTGTTGGATATACTTGGATTTTCAGAAGGCCTTTCATAACGTGCTGCATGTGAGGCTGCTAAACAAGATGAGAGCCCATGGTATAAGAAGGAAGACACTGGCATGGTTAGAAGGTTGGCTGAATGGCAGAGTGCAAAGAGTGGCATTAAAAGGCCCTTTTTCTGGTTGGTCGACTTACTAGTGTTCCGTGGAGGTCTGTGTTGGGGCTGCTACTATTCACGTTTAAAGTGTATGATGGTTTTGTAGCCAGGTTTGTGGATGACTTGGAGATAGGTGGAGGGGCAAATAGTGCAGAGAAAGCAGGCAGTTTGCAGAATGACCTGGACAGGTTGGGAGAGTGGGCAAAGGAGGTGGCAGCGGGAATACAGCACAGCAAAATGTGCGGTCATGAACTTTGGTGGTAGGCATAAAGGCATAAACTATTTTCTAAATGGGGAGAGGATTCAGAAATCTGAGCTGTAAAGTGACATTGGAGTGCTGGTGCAGGATTCCCAAAAGGTTACTTTGCAAGTTGAATTGTTAATAAGGAAGGCAAAGGCAATATTAGTATTTAGTCTGAGGACTAGAATACCAAAATGGGATGTAATGTTGAGGCTCAATAAGGTGCTGGTCAGCCGCATTTGGAGTATTGTGAGCAGTTTTGGGCACCATATCTGAGGAGGGAGTTACAGGTGTTGGAGAGGGTCCAGAGTAGGTTTGGGAGAATGATCCCAGGGATGATTGGGTTAATGTACGATGAGCTTTTGGCAGCTTTGGGCCTGTACACACTGCAAGTTTACCAAGATGAGCGGGACCACATTGAAATTTACTGAATAGTGAAAGGCCCAGATATAGTGGATGTGGAGAAGATGTTTCCATTAGTGGGAGAGTTTAGAATCAGAGGGCGCAGCCTCAGAATAAAAGGACGTACATTTAGAAAGGAGATGAGAAATGTTTTGAACCAGAGGGTGATGAATCTGTGGAATTTATTGCCACAGACTGCTGTGCCAGCCTAGTCAATGGGTATTTTTAAAGAGATTGATAAGTTCTTGATTAGTACTGGCCTCAAAAGTTATGGCGAGTAGGCAAGAGAATGGGGTTGAGAGGAAAGGATAAATCAGCCAAGATTGAATGGCGGAGTAGACACGCATATGTAGGAAAGAACTGCAAATGCTGGTTTAAATCAAAGGTAGACACAAAATGCCAGAGTATCTCAGTGGGGCAGGTAGCGTCTTCGGAGAGAAGGAATGGGTGATGTTTCAGGTCGAGACCCTTTTTCATATTGAAAGGGGGGCAGGCTGGAGGCCTGTGCTTGGGCCCATTTTCTTGTGTTCATGTGAACATCCTATTTGCTTTGGTTTTAAAGGAAGGGACATTATTGACGTGGCAGTGATAGTGGTTGGGCATCTTCTACCCAGAGATGTTCCTGCAGTGAAAACTTGACCCTGAAGTAACAAGCTGGCACATTCTAAATTGCCTTTTTTTTTGGCTATGCGTAATTTCTGAGTGGAAAACTATCCCTCTATCCGTGTACTACAGTTTTCCCACCACCCCCCAAGACTCCTTGTACTTGCATTCTGTCAAAAGATGCTTTTATGTCAGGGAAGACACTTTTACCTTGCCTCAACGTCCACATATGGCATGAGGCTCCAGTGAAGGTTGGTCTGAACAGGACACAAGCTGAATACCTGTATGTAAGTTAATTGTCGTGGTCATACAATTACTCTCTTTAGATTATTCATGAAATAGGCTAGATTTTAGTGGGCTTGGTAATTTATTTTCTTGCTTTTTCTGATGCAAGTATATCTGAATAATTTTCCATTGTGCTGATTAGATGCCAGTGTTGTAAGTAAACTGGAGCAGCTCGATCAAGTTGCACGTAGTTCTGGAGTTGACGTCTTCAATTTTTTTTGCATTTTGTGTACAAACAAGAAACCGCGGATGCTAGTTTACTCAAAGGACTCAATGGTCTGGAGTGACTCAGTGGTTCGAGCAGCATCTCGGGAGAACATGGACAGGTGGTGTTTCGGGTCGTGAACCTTCTTCAGATCAGTCTGAAACATCACCTATCCATTTTCTCTAGAGATGCTGTCATTCCAGCACTTTGTAGCCTTTTGCATTGTGCCTTCTATTGAGAGCGAGCGAGCATCAAATAATTCTATGGTTGTGATGGAGTTTTGAAGATTGGCAAAATTGCTCTGGAGCACCAGTCCAAATCCCTGGAAAACCTGTCCAGTAACATAACTGGGAAGGAACAGTGCCTGATGAATGTTGAAAAAAGATTTTGATTTGTGAATTGAAATTTGTTCAACACTATAAATCTTATGGAGTTCTTGTATTTTGGCCAGATGGAGTGCTTTGAATGTGTTGATCTTGCTTGCTTGTATTCCTGTGGTGCACTGTTTTGCCACATTAGATGATGTTAAGTGCAAACTGTATATTAGTTTTTCCAAAATGCTTAGCACTCACTCCTGTCAATTTCTAATGTGTCAGCACATGCAGAGAATTCTTCTGTAGCATATGACCAAATTTTCCCTGGCTGGAAACAAAGTGATACTTACAGTCACTGTTATCTTATGAAATGCTTTGCTCTGATAATCAATAATTCCCAAACTATTTGTGCTGTGGTCACTTCTTTCAGGAAAATACCCAACACAACCCACTTACCCATATTCCTGTGCTAATTATAAACAATGGATTAAATAAATATTTCTATATTGAAAGGTTTCTATATGGATTAATGAGATAACGTGGACATACAAGGGCATCTTGTGATTATTCTATCTCACCTTTCAAGCAGTCATTATTCTATCTCACCATCCCTTCTCCGAGCCAATCATAAGCCTCCCCCATTGACCGCAACGTATCTACGCCACTAGCGATAGGGGGCGCAGGTGATCTACTGTAACTCATCACAGAAGGGAAAACAAGCTTCGTTATCTGCTCCACTATTTCATGTTTATATTTACTATCCACCCTTCAACACAGGTATCAAGAGGTAATACGTCTAATCTTACTTTGCCGATTCCCACAAAGTTCTTCTGCGCCTGGTCAAGCGAGAGATGCCAATTGTCGCATCTAAAACACCCTTTCGTTACCTTGTTCAATTCCAATCAAATTTAAATAATGAAGGATATTAATTTTTCTTCCACAATGTGGGATGAAGCTGAATTGCAGAAAAGAGTGATGGTTTGGATCATTAAAGAAGCAGTCGAAGAAAAAAGTCCAGAAAGTGACTGGGCCTGTAAACTCTATGAAGGGCAGGGGGTTTTGATTTGCATTCAAAAGGTTAATATTTAACATTTGATACGTCACATCAACAGGGAGCACCCAGGTAAGCCTGGAGGTGATCAAGCCAGTGTTAAGATGCTGAGGAAATATATTATAAAATTGTTCAAATGATAAGTTCTTAAGGAACTTGTGTTAAGTTGCAAGAGAAGGGTTTGGAGTTGGGGCTTTCAGAAATACATGCCTCCACAAAGAAATAAAGAACAAAGAACACACAGGAGAACAGATGGCTTATCATAAACATGGAAAGGGTGATCTGGATAGGCATATCTTTCTTTATTGCTTTGGAGCAATAATCATGCTGTGAGAAGGTGTAGTTGGTTTAGGTTGGTGTTTATAATAGAGATTGTTAATGGGATCTTTCTCCTTGACATGGGCACCATCCTTCTTCCTTTGTGACACATCTCAGAGTTTGGCTGTGTCATCTAAGACAATTTATGGTTGTCTATGTTGGATTGTAGGCACCAAGGGTAGATACTAGTCTGTGAGATGGTTTGTGCTGTTTAGATGTGTTTATGTTGGGATAAGAGATCAGGCATAGGTAATGGTTATGTGACCTTTGTATAAGGATAATTTCTTATGTGTATAAAAAACTGAGAAAGTAACTCTGTTTTAATCTAAGCCAAACGATTGGGGTCTGCATATAGTAATCTTCCATTTGCTGTGTGGAATGCTATTAGTGGGGGGGTCGTAAAGAGACCTTACATTCCTTTCCTCCACTGATAGTAGGAGGTTGTAATTCAGAATGAAACTAGACCCGAGCTTGGAAGGAGGAATTATAATTTATCAAGTGTGACAAGTATATGGCCTTTGTGCGCTTGGAGGTGGGAATTGTGTGATTAGAACTTTGTCTTTACCACTTTGTAAGAATGGGGCAAAACTCATATTTAATCTTTGTAATCCATAAGTAACTGTATTTTAACTAAGTGGTTGTAAGGAAATTAATTGTGAAGTGTATTGTGTTTAATTACGATTGTAAGTATTAGACTTTGTTCAAATCGGAAGTTTTAGAAATAACTTTCTTTTCCAAAAGTGAAAATATGTTTTGTATGTATGTGTTGTGTGATTGCTATATTATGTGTATATTCTGAAAAGTATTCTGTGAGAATTAGTTTTATATCTGTGGTTTTACTTTAATTAAATAAAATGATTTTGAGCAAAGAGGTTGAAGAAACCACAGAGGGGAAGAAGGTTGTAAAGGGGCTGGAAAAGGGAAAATCATGTGACTATACGTGTTGTCAATCAATGGAAAGGATTTAGTTGATTGGTTAATGCAAATAAGTTAAATGTATGGTAAACCATAATGATTGGTTAATAGTTATAACCATATAACCATATAACAATTACAGCACGGAAACAGGCCATCTCGGCCTTACAAGTCCATGCCGAACAAATTTTTTTCCCCTTAGTCCCACCTGCCTGCACTCGTACCATAACTCTCCATTCCCATCTCATCCATATGCCTATCCAATTTATTTTTAAATGATACCAATGAACCTGCCTCCACCACTTCCACTGGGAGCTCATTCCACACCGCCACCACTCTCTGCGTAAAGAAGTTCCCCCTCATATTACCCCTAAACTTCTGTCCCTTAATTCTGAAGTCATGTCCTCTTGTTTGAATCTTCCCTATTCTCAAAGGGAAAAGCTTGTCCACATCAACTCTGTCTATCCCTCTCATCATTTTAAAGACCTCTATCAGGTCCCCCCTTAACCTTCTGCGCTCCAGAGAATAAAGACCTAACTTATTCAACCTATCTCTGTAACTTAGTTGTTGAAACCCAGGCAACATTCTAGTAAATCTCCTCTGTACTCTCTCTATTTTGTTGACATCCTTCCTATAATTTGGCGACCAAAATTGTACACCATACTCCAGATTTGGTCTCACCAATGCCTTGTACAATTTTAACATTACATCCCAGCTTCTATACTCAATGCTCTGATTTATAAAGGCTAGCATACCAAAAGCTTTCTTTACCACCCTATCTATATGAGATTCCACCTTCAAGGAACTATGCACGGTTATACCCAGATCCCTCTGTTCAACTGTATTCTTCAATTCCCTACCATTTACCATGTACGTCCTATTTTGATTTGTCCTGCCAAGGTGTAGCACCTCACATTTATCAGCATTAAACTCCATCTGCCATCTTTCAGCCCATTTTTCCAAATTTTCCAAATTTTTCAGCCCAATTTGCCACTCCTTTTGTACTATCCTTGTCTTTTACCTATATAATGTGTTACATTTATGCCAAAGTCAGTAGTTCTTTCAACCTGCCCCAGAGTTTCTAACTCTGTGTTGGAAGGTTTAAAGAATTATCCAGCGCTGTCAGAATAAAGAATTGATTTTAGCAGCAATGGTTTGAATCAAGTTTTCTTGAATTAGACTGGCAAAAAGAACTCATTTTAACAATGCGAGTCAATTTGTTTCTTTCCTTCCCAGTCATGTGAAAGCTATACCGGTTGTGTTGGGAGGATTGAAGAATAGAATTCAACCGTGCAAAATAAATCAATAATTGACCTTTGCCTGATTTTCTTGATCCTTTTTATGGCATGACACGAAAAAATACACATAGCTCTCATGGATTCTTGCTAACTATAGGATTTTTTTGTGTGAAAGGAACCATCAAAATAATGGTCTCAAGCTTCATGGAAATTACTAATCTCAAGCTTGTGTTAAGAAAAATGTAGAACAAAAATTGTGTTAGGTATCTTATCTGAATTTCAGATGTCACTGCATAAGTGCAGAGTTCAGGGTGTATTCACAAGTTATAGGAGTAGAATTAGGCCATTCGGCCCATCGAGTCTCCCCCACTATTCAATCATGCTTGATGTCTGCCTCTTAATCCCATTTTCCTGCCTTCTCCCCATAACCCTTGACATCCGTTCTAATCAAGAATTTATCTATCTCTGCCTTAAAAATATCCACTGACGTCTTCCCACAGCCTTCTGTGGCAATGAGAAGTTCCTCCTCGCCTCCTTTCTAATGAGCCCTTTAATTCTGAGGCTATGACTTGTATCCTACACTCTCCCATCAATGGAAACATCCTTTCCACATCCACTCCATCTATTCCTTTCATTATTCTGTAGGCTTTGCTGTGACCTGCTCCCTGGTGCCCTCTGTTGTTCAACATGTATTTTTAAAAAGAAAGGCTGCTTTCTTTGCCAGCTCCACATCCTGAGAATGAAATTTCAACAAGTCTGATTCATTGAATTTTAGATAAACTGGATAGTTTTCAACTTAAATGTTATGGGCATTTCCAGTTTGGTTAAACCAAGTGTCAAATTGGAAAAAATCCTGAATTGTATTTGTGTTGGTTTTACCTTTCTCTTTTGCGCATGTTCTTTAAAAGCAAAATAACTTGACCAGCTTTTCTCTCCCGTTTGCAGGTACAGTTACTGCTTGCCGAACCCACGTTTGACTGGAATGACATTTACTTTGAGTCATAAATGGAGGAAGTGGAACAAGGAAGGATGCATGCCCCAGGGGGACTCATTCCCATGCTCCACCATGATGATTGTGTCCTTTTTTGAACAACACTTCTCTTGAGTGCTGTATGGTTCTGTATGTGCCCAAGAGGAAAGGAAAGGGTCAGTTTGATTTTGGGACAGCCTGAGTTCGGCCCCCTGTTATGAGAGGAAGGTTTGTTCCCTGTTGTTCGTGAAGACGCAGGGAATGTGCTATGACATCTGTGGTGGACTGTGGAAGCCGGGTGTTTGACTTTGCCAGTAATGGAATGGAGAACCGTCAGCAGCAGGTCAGCGAAGGCATGGTCCCGCCTCCCTTCTCCTTTTGAAAAACGATTATGCTTCTGTCCTATATTAACTTCTATGTTTATGTTCCCCTTTCTGTCTTTGTTACGTAACAAATAACTTGTGCTGCCACGTTGAATAATTTCAGACCTTTGAACGTAATCTGCGTGCTTTTCTGTGGTTTCCAACACTGGAGGTGTGACTGCTAACTCTCTCTAACTATGTCTTATAATTAATATGTAAAAACGCAAAGTGAAGACTCATTTATTTATGGGATGTGCACATTCTGGCATTTATATAATTCATCCGCAATTTTGACTTGAATGAGAAAGTTGTTGAGAGTTAACCACATTGGTGGTTCTGGGGTCACGTATAGGCCAGGTAAGGATGGTAGATATCCCTCCAGACAAAAGGGGGTGCGGTTGCGGGGCAGAGAGAGGGGGGGAGGGAGGAAGAGGGGGGAAGGAGGAGGGGGAGGGAGGAGGAGATGGGGAGAGGGGAGAGGAAAGGGGTGAGGAGAGAGGTGTGAGGAGAGAGGGGGAGGGAGGAGGGGCAGGAGAGGGGGAGGAGGAAGGGTGGGAGATGGGGGAGAGATTGGGGAGGGAGGATGGGGGAGAGATTGGGGGAGGGAGGCGGGGGGAAGGGAGAGCGGGGAGGGGGAGGAGAGCGGGGAGGGGGGAAGGGGAGAGAGGGGTAGGGGGAATGGAGAGGGGGAGAGAGGGGTGGGAGGGTGGAAGGAGAGAGAGGGATGGGGAGGGAGGAGGGAGAGGGGGAGGAGAGAGGGGTGAGAATAGGGAATGAGGGAGAGAGGGCGAGGAGAGAGGGGAGGAGAGAGGGTTGAGGAGGGGGGAGAGAGTGGAGAGGGGAGGGAAGGGGAGGAGGAGAGAGAAGGTGAGAAATGGGGAGGGGAGGAGAGCAGGGAGGGTGAAGGGGAGACAGGGGTGGGGGGGGGTGGGGGAGAGGGGGTGGGGGAGGGCAGTAGAGAAGGGTGGGGGAGGGGAAAGGGGAGGGGAGAGAAGAGGGGAGGGGTGGCGGAGATGAGGGGGGGGGAAGGAGGGGGAGGGGAAGAGGGGGAGGGGAGAGGAGAGGACGGCGGGAGGGTGAGGTACGGCGGGAGAGGTGGGGGTGAGGTGGAGGGAGAGAGAGGGGGAGAGAGAAGGGGGGAGTGAGAAGGGGAGAGAGAGAGAAGGGGGAGTGGGGGGAAAGGCAAGGGTGGAAGGGAGGGGAGAGGGGAGGAGGGATGAGGGGAGAGGAGAGGAGAGTAGAGGGGGGAGTGAGAGTAGAGGGGGAGAGAGAGTAGAGGGGAGAGGTGAGGGGGAGAGTTGGAGGGGGGTGAAGAGGAGGGGGAGAGTTGGAGGGTGGAGAGAAGAGGAGAGGGGGTGGGGGACAGAAGAGGAGAGGGGGTGGGGGACAGAAGAGGAGGGAGAGGGGGGGTGGAGAGGGGGAGGATAGGATGTGGAGGGGGTAGAGGGGAGGTGGAGAGAGATTGGAGGGGGAGAGGGGGGGGAGAGAGAGGGGGAGGAGGGGAGAGAGAAGGGGAGAGGGGAAAGGAACGGGGAGGGAGGGAGGGGAGAGAGAGTAGAGGGGGAGGGTGGGGAGGGAAGGGGGGGGGAGGAAGGGGGAGGGGAGAATGGGGGGGGGGGGGGGGGGAGGAGAGTTCAGTTGTTACCGAACTGACTCACTGTGGAATGAATCCATTAACGGAGCCACTCTGCTGCTGGATTCTAAGTTGTCCCTGCCTTCCTCTGGAAGCCTCCTTGTCCCCATCAGATGCCAAGTTCCCAGAGCCCTGGTTAAACGTGGGGGCCGCTCACGGTTAAGTCTGTGAAAGTGGCCCCATCAGACACTGTGAGCAGCAGCACGGTCCATTATAGGAAGAACCATTGCATCTTTACCCCGCCCGCCCGTCGCCTTATCTCTTCTCCCCTGAAGTAGGTCGGTCGGGCACAGTTGCCAGAAGCTGAAACTAAATATTGTAGGTATGTACAAACGTACCTGAATCGTGGCTGAGCATCTGCCCTCCCCTTGTGTGTGATTTTGGAGCTGTTTGGAGGGGCGGGTTTTAAAACCCGATTTTACTAGGCTGTTCCAATCGCAGATGTTCAGCCTAGTAAATCATTAACGGAGAATCGCTGCAAGACCCGGTCCCAAAAGCTATTATTAGTTTTATAGGCCTCGAAGAGTAGATATAATAAATTTAAAAGCTCTCGTTCATTCCGCAAGCTCTGGCAGCCCCAGGGTTTTATAAAGCAAACAATTAAAGGTATGTACCTTATTTTTACATTAAATGGGCATGTATATACCCATATAATTATAATTTTCTATAGCGAGTAGCTCATTTTGGGCTTTTTATATCCCCCAGTATTTTTCTCGGCATTTGAGGGCACTAATCCAGCGCGCTGTCAACATTCTAAACCTGCGCGTTCCACATGGAACCCCACTAGAAAACCGATTTATTTACAGCAATTGAACACTAAATTCCTTCCATTTGGCCTATAAATTATGTAAATTAGATATAAAAATCATTGTTATATTGTGAATTATTTGTGGAATAATCTTTGGACATTAGGCTATTTAAAAATGTTAATCTTTCCTTAAGAAATGTGCTTTTGACTATCTAAGACACAGCTTTTTGTTAATGCCCATTGAAAATCAATAGGGAACAAGATGCTAATTTCCGAGTATGAAATGGTCATAACTTTTTAATACTTGAGATATGAAAGTGAATTTGGTGTCAAATTAAACTTATTGTTATGCTTTATCTGATGGGATAAATTGCAGACTTGATTTTTTAAATCTCAAAATTTTGTAACATTGCTAAATATTGCAGCGGGAAAACTGCAAAAACCAAGTGCAGACCCGATTGCGGGGGAGGGGGTGGGGGGGGGGGCACCATGCAAGCTAACTATCCCCCCCCACCCCCGCACACATGCTAACTGCCCCCTTGATATTATATTAATATTATTAATTTGCTCCTTTTACCCCATAACGGCCCTATCTACTGACGCATAGCCCCCAACTCACAGGCGCTTCTAGAAAGGGAGGTGGGGGGTGTGGGAAGTAAAGAGTGAGGGCAGAAAGAGAAGGGGCAGAGAAAGAGAGAGAGGGGCAAGAGATATTGGGAGAGGGGGGGGTGGAGGGAGGAAAGGGAGGGGGAAATGTGGGGGAAAGGAGGGGGCAGGGTGGGGGGAAGGGGCGGGAGAGGTGGCGGGGAAGGGAGGGGTGAGAGGGTGGGGGAAAGGGAGGGTGTGAGGGGGGTATGGATGGGAGGAGAGAAGGAGTGAGGGGAGGGGGAGAGGGGGGGAGGCGAGGGGGGGGGGAGGAGAGAGGGAGGGGGAGGAGGGAGGGGGGGTTGTTACCAAACTAAACTCACTGTGGAATGAATCCATTAATGGAGCCACTCTGCTGCTGGATTCTACGTTGTCCCTGCCTTCCCTCTGGAAACCTCCTCGTCCCCATCAGATGCCGAGTTCTCAGAGCCCTGGTTAAACGCGAGGCCGCTCACGGTGTTAAGTCTGTGAAAGCGGCCCCATCAGAGACTGTGAGGCCTCGCATCCTCGGCGCTTCAAACCCGAGTACGGGGATGGTGGGGCGGGCGTGATGCCGAGTGAGCCTGCGGGCCAGGCGTACGCCGTCAAGACGCTGCGTATGACGTCAAGACGCTGCGTAGTCGTCGAGATGCTGCGTACGCCCTCAATGCGCCTGCGGGCCGACTGGTGCAGAGACCAAGTGATTTCATGTCATAGGTTATAGGCCTGTTTCTTAATCAATAACACAAAATAAAAATCATCTAATTATTTTCATAACTGCAGCTGCAGCTAAGGGTCTGTTTTTCCCCTTTTATGTTAATTTATTAGTTATGAAATTAAGTGGTATGGGGAATATTGTACTGACACTTTTGAGAAATATAAAAGTGGATAAGTCTCCAGGTCCAGACAGGATATTCCCAAGGACATTGAGGGAAGTTAGTGTAGAAATAGCCAGGGCTATGACAGAAATATTTCAAATGTCATTAGAAACGGGAATAGTCCCCGAGGATTGGGGTACTGCGCATGTTGTTCCATTGTTTAAAAAGGGTTCTAAGAGTAAACCTAGCAATTATAGACCTGTTAGTTTGACTTCAGTGGTGGGCAAATTAATGGAAAAGATACTTAGAGATAATATATATAAGCATCTGGATAAACAGGGTCTGATTAGGAACAGTCAACATGGGATTTGTGCCTGGAAGGTCATGTTTGACTAATCTTCTTGAATTTTTTGAAGAGGTTACTAGGGAAATTGACGAGGGTAAAGCAGTGGATGTTGTCTATATGGACTTTAGTAAGGCCTTTGACAAGGTTCCTCATGGAAGGTTGGTTAAGAAGGTTCAACTGTTGGGTATAAATGCAGATATAGCAAGATGGATTCAACAGTGTCTGAATGGGAGAAGCCAGAGGGTAATGGTGGATGGCTGTTTATCGGGTTGGAGGCAGGTGACTAGTGGGTGCCTCAGGGATCTGTGTTGGGTCCTTTGTTGTTTGTCATGTACATCAATGATCTGGATGAAGGTGTGGTAAATTGGATTAGTAAGTATGCAGATGATACCAAGATAGGGGGTGGTTGTGGATAATGAAGAGGATTTCCAAAGTCTACAGAGTGATTTAGGCCATTTGGAAAAATGGGCTGAAAGATGGGCAGATGGAGTTCAATGCTGATAAATGTGAGGTGCTACACCTTGGCAGGACAAATCAAAATAGGACGTACATGGTAAATGGTAGGGCATTGAAGAATACAGTTGAACAGAGGGATCTCGGAATAACCGTGCATAGTTCCTTGAAGGTGGAATCTCATATAAATAGGGTGGTAAAGAAGCTTTTGGTATGCTAGCCTTTATAAATCAGAGCATTGAGTATAGAAGCTGGGATGTAATGTTAAAATTGTACAAGGCATTGGTGAGACCAATCTGGAGTATGATGTACAATTTTGGTCGCCCAGTTATAGGAAAGATTTCAACAAAATAGAGAGAGTACAGAGGAGATTTACTAGAATGTTGCCTGGGTTTCAACAACTAAGTTACAGGGATAGGTTGAATAAGTTAGGTCTTTATTTTCTGGCTGGCAGAAGGTTAAGGGGGGACTTGATAGAGGTCTTTAAAATGATGAGAGGGATAGACAGAGTTGATGTGGACAAGCTTTTCCCTTTGCGAATAGGGAAGATTCAAACACGAGGACATGACTTCAGAATTAAGGGAAAGAAGTTTAGGGGTAACATGCGGGGGAACTTCTTTACTCAGAGAGTGGTAGCGGTGTGGAATGAGCTTCCAGTGGAAGGGGTGGAGGCAGGTTCGTTGGTATCATTTAAAAATAAATTGGATAGGCATATGGATGAGAAGGGAATGGAGGGTTATGGTATGAGTGGCAGGTGGGACTAAGGAAAAAAAAAGTTGTTCAGCATGGACTTGTAGGGCTGAGATGGCCTGTTTCCGTGCTGTAATGGTTATATGGTATGCATTATAAATATTTTTAGTTTTCGTTTTAGTTTACTTTAGACATACAGCGTGGAAACAGGCCCTTCGGCCAACCGAGTCCACACCGACCAGCGATCCTGGCACATTGACTCTTTACACACAGAGGGACAATTTATTTTTCATTTATACATTTATACCAAGTCAATTAACCGACAAACCTGTACGTATTTGGAGGTTGGGAGGAAACCGAAGATCTCAGAAAACACACGCAGGTCACGGGAAGAATGTACAAACTCTGTACAGACAAGCACTCATAATCAGGATCAAACCCAGGTCTCTGGTACTGTGAGGCAGTAGCTCCACCTCTGCGCCACCGTGACGCCCAATGTTTGTTAAGAACATGTTAGTATAATGGTTTGGATTTTATGTGAAAAGTGAAATAACCATGAATAAATATCACAGAATTAGGCAATGGTTCAATTATACTTTATAGTCACATGTACCTAGGTACAGTGAAATGCTTTGTTTTTTTATACAACCCGGTAAAATCATCCAGAAGATCTCACCTAGGCAATACACAAGAGTTGCCACGTTTCTGGCTCCGACAGTTACAAAATGTATGTCAAAGGGTTATTAGTGGCGAGCCAGGCCTGCCCAGGGCCCCCTTCGTTATCCACTCTTTTTTTTGCTGTGTGGATGTGATTTTGCTGAAAAATACCTCTTGCTTCATGGGAAGTTGAGAACATTTCAGAATCCAGCTTCCTTTTCAGTTTCTCTTTGGGGGAAAAATGGAGCTCCCTCCACTATTGAACCATGACTTTGAGCACTGGGTAGTTATAGCTAAAACAGAGAAACATCAGGTTTTTATTTGAAACTGATAAATCACTTCCAGTCTCCAGACAAAACCGTGGGTTGAGATTCAGTTGCGTCATTTTCTGCTTCCTTTTAAGAGGCAGTACAAGCACAGCTTCCATTTAACTTTCAGATTTGTAATAGACTTGACCAATGACTTTCTTCCCACCTCAACCTCAGTTCCCTAGAGGGAGAGTCCTGTTCACTGTTTTCAATCTGCAAATCTGCTCACCTGGTACCCATTTTGTACCACATGCAATCACATAAAGCATACTGAATAGAGTGAGCAACTTTTCTATGTTTATGATATAACAATCCAAGTTGTATTATTCTTTAATTGATGAATCTTAGATGTAGATAACTCTTTGGATACTTTAAACATAAATGACTGTGGGTTATGTAGCAATGTTACAAAATTTTGAGATTTTAAAAATCAAGTCTGCAATTTATCCCATCAGATAAAGCATAACAATAAGTTTAATTTGACACCAAATTCACTTTCATATCTCAAGTATTAAAAAAGTTATGGCCATTTTCATACTCGGAAATTAGCATCTTGTTCCCTATTGATTTTCAATGGACATTACAAAAAAGCTGTGATCTTGGATAGTCAACAGGCCATTTCTTAAGGAAAGATTAACATTTTTAAATAGCCTAAGTGTCCAAAGATTATTCACAAATAATTCACAATATAACATGATTTTTATATCTAATTTACATTAATTTATAGGCCAAATGGAAGGAATTTAGTGTTCAATTGCTGTAAATAAATGCCCATTTAAATCGGCTTTCCAGTGGGTTTCTGTGAACGCGCTGGTTTAGAATGTTGACAGCGCGCTAGATTAGTGCCCTCAAGTGCCGAGAAAAATACTGCGGGATATAAAAAGCCCAAAATGAGCTATTCGTTATAGATAACTTTAATTACAGGGTTATATATATGCCCCATTTAATGTAAAAATAAGGTACATACCTTTAATTGTTTGCTCTATAAAACCCTGGGGCTGCTAGAGGTCGCGGAATAAAACAGTAATTTTAAAATTATCATAACTATATTATCGAGGCCTATAAAACTAATAATACCTTTTGCGACCGGGTCTTGCAGCGATTTTTCGTTAATGATTTACTAGGCTGAACATCTGCGATTAGTACAGCCTAGTAAAAATCGCGTTTTAAACCCGCCCCCTCCAAACAGCGCCAAAATCGCCGACCTGGCTGAGGGCAGATTCCCAATGGCGATTCAGGTAGGTTTTGTAACATACCTAGGTTATGTGTATGCAACTGATGAAATAGAACCCAGAACATACAATAGTATAGCACAAGAACAGGCCCTTCAGCCCATAATGTCTGTATCCAAACATTGCGACACTATGCATTTTTTTCAGTGTAGACATTCAATCAGTTCTTCAGGCAACGTCACAAGCAATAACTCCATGGCCACCTGGTGGAACTCAAAATATAAACATATTTTGTTTCATTCTTCTTGAAATAGAAATCTCATCTATAAAAACAATGTTTTTTGTTGTAATATTTCATGCTGTTGTAATATTCTGTACCTTGTGAATTAATAGATGTTATTGCTTTTATAAATTTGAAAAAATGGCACATATATGAATTGCAGGAATGTTTGTTTTACTAGTCCAATGCTTTCGTATGAAACTACACAGAAGCAGGTGAGTGTGAATGTTGCCTGGCTTTCAAACTAGGGATTAACACAAAATACTGGAGTAACTCAGCGGAACAGGCAGCATCACTGCAGAGAGGAACTTTTCGGGTCGAGACTGTCTCAAGAAGGGCCTTGACCCAAAACGTCGCCTTCTCTCCAGAGATACTGCCTGTCCCGCTGAGTTACTCCAGTATGTTGTGTCTATCTTTGCTATTAAACAAGGGAAGTTGGTTCAAATTCTGTCCTTGTCCTGTGCCTATCATTCATGTGGGTTTTTTTTTGGAAGATTTGGATGGTATGAAGAATTGAGGACACTGAATATATTTGTATCCATTTGCCTTTCTGTATCCTTGAAGCAGATGAGGCCTATTGAGCTCATGAGCTAAAATAGTAAGATTCATCGATAACTTACCAGTTTGAAGTTTGATCTTTATTTTATGAGGAGTTACGATGAGGGATTATGTGTAGAAGACCCCGTCCAGCCGCATGCGCGTCAATCTTCAAAGGAGCGGTGTGAAATCACAAATAACAGTAATTGAAGTATAATAGTAAGACCAGAAACCTAGAACTACCAGATAACCTTCGTGAGAGAGGGTGGGAGCGGAGGGCACGTAACCCCTCATCGCAACTCCTCATAAAATAAAGATCATTCTTCAAACTGTTAAGTTCTCGTTTAATTTTACTATTTTACTTCGGAGTCACGTGAGGGACTACGTGAAGATTTCAAAGCTCTGTGATTTCATGCCGTGAGAAACAAGTCTACACAACCACAACTGCTTCATTGACAGATGAGGGAAACATTCATAATGCATACAGACATGACATATCTTAAACATGCTGATGCTGTTTAATGAACAAGTAATAATAATAGTAACCGCTCTCATCTGGATGGAAACTATAAATAGAACCTAAAATAGAGTTGGCAAATACCCCTGGTCTGGCAATGGGTTATTATAAAATGTTTGGAAAGTTTGTTCGTTTGACCATGCTTCGGCCGTTAGGATGTGGTCCTGCGGAACGTAAATACCCTTGCTGCTGATGTTGTAACAGCCCTGGTGGAGTGCGATTTGAAAAATCAGTATCTGCATAAACCAAACCCCGTTTTATCACCTGGAGATGGTCTGAATGGATACCTTTTATAACGTTTTTTGTAACTGACAAGCTAGTTCAGAGCCTCGAAGGCTCTCGGAAACCTTGACATATGTTGTATATGTGTGCCCTCACATAACTGAAGGTCCCTGGGTATGCCATGAACTTGTTTGAAACCCGACTCCCCTTCTGCTCTACTTAATTAAATCATAAACATAAAATATTATATATTTTATTTACAGTTGTAATCATCTTGTCTCGTCGCAATTATGTAGCGACTGAACCCATTGTGCTGAAACTAGTGCCATGAGGTTATGAGAGCCGGCCAAAGCTAAGAATGTAGCTGGAGCCCCTTGGTGAAGTAGTGTTAACACAATGTCAATATCCCATACTGTCCTGTACTTGTCCTGGGAGAACTTGTGTTAAAGATATCCTTTACAAACTCGATATCCGAGGGTGAAACTCGACAGAGTGGGTTTCGTTTCCTGCAGCAAACATGATGAGAAAGCACGTTGGGCATAGTCAATGGCCCTATAACTCAATTATTGTCAAAAGACCATTTAATATGAACTCCAAGACATCAGTAATCTGTACCGTATTAAATGTAATATTAGCATTAAACAAAAACGCTTCCCATCTCCTGAAGATGAAATGTACTACTTTTTTGGTGCTATTCCAGCACTCTGGAGTGAACACATACATGACAACCAAAGCCGTAGGGCAGTCTATACAGAATCTGCAAGTCATAAATTGATGTTATCATGCAAAGGCTGGTTTTCCGAGCCACAGGCTGAACCAGCAAAAGTTTATGTTTAGAATAACCGTATAAGGTTGTATTATTATTCCCGACAAAAGCGGGAATCAAAGCTGCATAGGCCAGTCAGATAGTAGGAAAAACCTTCATGATGACTTTATTTGAAGACCCGACTGATGAGGCAAAATGGAGGAAGACATAACGACCATTCCTCCTCCTTGTAGCGAGAATGTATCTCTCGCCACTGTTATGGCACATATTTTTGCAACTGGTGAATAAGCATGAAAACAACATATCGATATTCGGTGTTCCATTGAACCAGAATTTCATAAATACTGTGTGATTCAACACCCATTCTGTGTTGTCATTGATCTGTACACCAGTGGCAAATGTATTAGATAAACTATTACAGGATATTTTTATTTGATTGCACCCATGTAACTGACATATGCCACCACCATAGTGTACCAACTTGAAGTTGAGCATGCAGATTATGCATATTCGCTCAATCACTCCCCATAGAATGCACCTAGTGTCTATAGATAGTTGATACCAATAACTGAAGAATTGGCAACTCATGCAAATCTCTTCCACCTCCAAAGTTTAGAGATGACATTCGCAATTTTCCACGTTAGAGCCTTTAGCATCAGTTTGCAATATAATTGAAACAAATTTTACTGACCAAACTACTGGAACCATGCTGAATACTGTTTGTCCATCATTGTGACTTTGGTAGCTTCAGCTGGTAGTTAACGCATAGGTGTGTTAACAATGACCTACATGGCACTTGAGAGGTTGCCACTTTGCACAATGTCAGTTCTCCCTCTTGCACAGCTGAATCTCAGCTGCTTTATTGGCAATTACTCTTGATAAATAGAAGGCTGTTTTATAACAACAAGGGTTACCGGTTTCTATTAACTCCAATCTCTTGCCCCAGGCGGGAGTCATAGGCTAATCAATAGTTAAAGGTTAATCCCCATGACCAACAAGTCTATTTGGTAACAACTTAAATTTAACTGGGTAGAGGAGCCCAATTCTCAATATAGTTTGAGGCTGAAACAGTTAATTTTAGCAAAATAACAGCGTTAAAATATCATCCAGACAAGATATAACGTGATTTTTGAACTGAGTAGTTCCTTTGCAATGCTTTACTGTTATCATTACTGTTATTATTGCCTCATCATAGCAATTTCAAATATCTCCGGTGATCGCTGTAAATATGAAATCAGTTGCTAGTCAGTAACGAAGTTTCCTATTCGGAAAATTTATACTGCATATGCGTGTTAAACAACATTTTCCCATCTTTCATAATGAACAGGCCATGCCTGCCATCATTTTGTGCCTGCCTTGAACGACAACTCTGACCCGATCTCCGAACCTGTCTTGAAAGACAATCCTGGCCCATAATACTGAGCCTACCTCATAATTCTGAGCCAGCCTCTAAAGGCAACTCTGGCCATAATTCTGAAGCCTGTCTCAAAAGACAATTCTGGCCACAATTCTGAGCCTGCCTCGAAAGACAACTCTGCCCATATTTCCGGCCTGTCTCGAAGGCAATCCTGGCCAAAATACTGAACCTGCCTCAAAACCCAATTCCAGACCTGCTTGGAATGCTAGCATAATTCAGTTTTACATGGTTAGATGCCGCTAAGTAGATGACAATGTCTTAACCATTTGTGTATTGTACAACCAAGTGTAAAATATTACCAACTTGTAAGTGGTCCACTTACCCCATGCGTGGAACCTCTGCCCAGCTTTCATGCTGCCACCAGCTTCAGTGAACCACTAATTGCCGATAAAGCCGTGGGGTGCGTTGTCGCCGAAATGATGAAGCTTTGCTCGTTGTTGGTACCTTGATTGGTCCGACAACTTTTGCTTCGTCCTCCAGGTTTTGCCTGTTGAATAGGTCTTACCTGAATAGGAGATTCGGCGGCTGGCTCTAATGTCTCCCTGATAGCGCTGTTCACTGCGGCACACATGTTTTTTTCGAATTTGAAGTCAGTTACATACTGACCACTTGCACTCCTCTCCTCAAAGAGGGCGAATCGTAGGCAGCCCTGAACAGGCCCCAGACACCTGCGCTGATATGGCCCTTCCACCGGGCCTACACCAGGATGGAACACTTCTCTTGGGATGGCAAACTTGCTGCCAGGAATGGTACCTCTGACACGTGCCCTTCATCCCTTGGGGTATGCTCCACGGCTATACCCTCAGATTCGGCGTCAGATTTATACTGACCCAGCATGCTCTCCTCCTCCAAGAGGGAGACATGAAGCAGCCCTGTCCCAGGCGCTGCTGGCGCGGGCTCTCCCATAGGCCGGCGCTGCCACAGACTCGGCGTCAGAATTACACTGACCCGACATGCTCTCCTCCTCCAAGAGGGAGACCTTAAGCAGCCCTATCCCAGGTGCTGCTGGCGCGGGGCTCTCCCATAGGCTGGCGCTGACACAACTCCTGCTGTTGGAGTGTATCTAGGTGGAGCATCCTCTCCATAAGGAGCTCCATCCTGGACAACTGTCAAAAAATATATTATTTATTACCGGAGGGGACCCTCCCGCCCCGACTCGTCCGAGTTCATAGTGCTGACCGATTTATTATTGGTTTTACCCCATGTCCTGGGTACCACTATGGTCTGGGAGCTGCTGTCAGCGACTCTGGTGGTGATGCCGCGTTCCTCCTGGATTTACCCCTCCATGGGAACCACAGCAGACTCCCCTCCTTTCTGGAAGCCACTGACCGCATTGTCAGTGACTGGGATCGCGAACCCAACATACGCCGGCTACCCGCTTCCGCGGTCGGAACCGGGGTTTCCCCCACTGTCCATAGCCGATTTCCCTCGCCAGCTTTGCGACAATATCCAGCAGGAAAACCTCTGTAAAAGAGGTTCCTGCAAAAATCAGAACCTGGTAAGATAATACAAAACTTACCTGAAGGTTTAAACTTAACGCTGGAGAAGCGCTGCACCTCCTAACTGGTCGCTGCGCCATGCGGCTGACGTAATGACATGCATGCGGCTGGACGGGGTCTACTTCACGTAGTCGCTCACGTGACTCCGAAGTAAAACAAAAAGTTGAAGACTATTTGGAATCTGCAATAGAAATTCTCATCTAAAATGATTTTGGGAAAACACATTTGAAAGTTTAAGAAACTGTGGGCGCACATAAGTTATTTTTATTTCTCCCATTGCAGCTTTTAGATGGAAGTGGAATAATTTTTGGAATCAAGCTGCTGGATTCATTGAGGCATTTAACATTCAAACCAATTTCTCATTGGATGAGATCATGCCCTGTATCCCTAATGTATGAGGCTTTCTCCCAAGTAAACTATCTATCTATCTATCTATCTATCTATCTATCTATCTATCTATCTATCTATCTATCTATCTATCTATCTATTCCGCCTGCCGTCCGGCTGCATTTCTTCCTTTGATTCATTGCCACGCCCAATCCAGACGCTCAATCTCCGAGATATTTCCCATTTCGGTAGAGATTTCGCTTTTCTTCTAAGTATCCGCTCCTCATTTCATTTTGTCGTGTTGAAGTACATGTTTTTAATCAAATCCCCCCCCCCCCCCCACCCATCAAAAATAAACAGGCTTCTCCATTACATGTCAGCTTCCAACACACTTCGAAACAAAGTTGCAAGAAAGGAACACTGAACATTTCACTGCTGCAGCAGGCAGGGGAGGGCTGCAATCAACTTTTGGGAACGGGCTCAGTTCCAATGGAGGAGACGGGTGCATGGTGGAATATTGGGTTGGGGGATCACACCATTGGGGGAGCAGACCCAACGGGTCTGCACTTGGTCTAGTCTATCTTTAAAACTGTGTGCCTGCCGGAGTCCGGCGTCCGTCCGGCTGCGGCTGCCTTTCTTCGTTCGATTCCTTGCTACGCCGAAAGCAGACGAGGAATCGCCGAGATCTTTTCCATTTCGGTAGAGGTTTCACTTTTCTTTCAAAGTATCCGCTCCTGATTACATTTAGTCGTCGTGTTATGTACACATTTTTAATCAAATCCTTCTCCCCCCCCCCCCCCCCCCCCATATTAAAAAAAAAAATGGCTTCTCACCCATAGAAGCAGCCCCAGCCCCAGCCCCAGGTGAACGTTCCATTGTGTAATGTCACAATGCCCAATGTTCACATATGTCCAATCGGAATGGATTCATTTACATATGCCTTTGCAGGAGCCCCAGCCCCCGGTGAACGTTCCATCGTGTGATGTCACAATGCCCAATGCTCAAAGACATTCTTGCCATAGAGGGAGTACAGAGAAGGTTCACCAGACTGATTCCTGGGATGTCAGGACTTTCATATGAAGAAAGACTGGATAGACTCGGCTTGTACTCGCTAGATTTTAGAAGATTGAGGGGGATCTTATAGAAACATACAAAATTCTTAAGGTGTTAGACAGACTAGATGCAGGAAGATTGTTCCAGATGTTGGGGAAGTCCAGAACAAGGGGTCACAGTTTAAGGATAACGGGGGAAATCTTTTAGGACCGAGATGAGAAAAACATTTTTCACACAGAGAGTGGTGAATCTCTGGAATTCACTGGCGCAGAAGGTAGTTGAGGCCTGTTCATTGGCTATATTTAAGAGGGAGTTAGATGTGGCCCCTGTGGCTAAAGGGATCAGGGGGGTATGGAGAGAAGGCAGGTACATGATACTGAGTTGGATGATCAGCCATGATCATATTGAATGGTGGTGTAGGCTCGAAGGGCCGAATGGCCTACTCCTGCACTTAATTTCTATGTTTCTACATTTCCCTCTCCTCACCCCTCTTCTCTCCCACCCATCCCTCTCTCCCCCACCCCCCTTCCCTCTCTACCCCACCCCCTTCCCTCTCTCCACCCGCCCCCTTCCTCCTACCCCTCTGTCCCTCTTCCATCACTCCCCCTACCCTCTCCTCCTCCCTCCCCACTCTTCCATCTCTCCCCCTTCCCTCTCCACTCTCCCTCCCCCCACCCCTCTCCCCCTCCCTCGCTCCTCCCTTCCCTCCCCATCTCCCCCACATCTCTCTCCCCATACCCCTCTCTCACCCCCTACCCCCCGCTCTCCTTTCCCTCCCAAATCTCTATCCCCTCTTCTTCCTCAACTACCTTCTGTGGCAGCGTGTTTGGGGGGTGGTAAATGTGAGTGTGATGCCGCAGCCCCCCCCCCCCCCTGCAAACGCAGTTGGTCTAGTTATTATATAAAACTGTGTGCCGTCCGTCCGGCTGCCTGCCAGCCTTTGATTCGTTGCTACGCCAAAACCAGACGCAGAATCGCCGAGATTTTTTCCATTTCGGTAGAGATTTCACTTTTCTTTCTAAGTATCCACTCCTGATTACATTTCGTCGTGTTTATGTACACATTTTTAATCAAATCCTTCTCCCCCCCCCCCCCCCCCAATATTAAAAAAAAAATGGCTTCTCACCATAGAAGCAGCCCCAGGCCCCTGGTGAACGTTCCATCGTGTGATGTCCCAATGTTCACATATGTCCAATCGGAATGGATCCATTTACATATGCCTTTGCAGCAGCCCCAGCCCCACCCCCGCAGCCTGTGTCATCAGGGGGAGGTGGGGGAGAGAGGGATGGGGGTGGGAGGAGGGGGAGGAGAGGTAGAGGGGTGAGGAGAGGGAGATTGAGAAGGGGAGGAGAGAGCGAGGGGGAGAGAGGGATGGGGGAGGGGGAGAGAGGGAGATGGACTGTCCCTCCCCCTCCCCTTTTCATTATCCCTCCCCACTATTTCCCCTCTCCCCCCCCACCCTCTCCCCCTCCCTCCACACTCTTTCCCCCTCCCACTCCCTCCCTGCCCCATCTCCCTCCTCCCCCCTCCCCACACCTCTCTCCCCCTCCACCATCCCTCTCTCCCCTCCCCATCCTTCTCTCCTCCCCTTCTCAATCTCCCTCTCCTCACCCCTCTACCTCTCCTCCCCCTCCCACCCCATCCCTCTCTCCCCCACCCCTTCCCTCTCCCCCTTCCCTCCCCACCCCCTTCCCTCTCTCCCCATCCCCCTTCCCACACCCCCTTTCCCCTCCCCGCTCCACCTAATTTCTATGTTTCCCTCTCCTCACCCCTCTCCCTCTCCCTACCCACCCCTCTCCCCCGCCCCCTTCCCCCTACCCATCTGTCCCTCTTCCCACCACTCCCCTTACCCCTCCCTCCCCACTCTTCCACTTCTCTCCCTCACCCCACCCCTCTCCCTCCCCCACCCCTCCCTCTCCCCCTCCCTTCCCTCTCCCCCTCCCTTCCCTCTCCCCACCCCCTCCTCACACCCCTTTCTGTCCCCCACCCCTTCCCCCTCCCCACTCCTCCCCCTCCATCACACTCTTCCCCCTCTACCCCCTACACCATCTCCCTCCCCCCTCCTCTCTCCCCCTCCCCTCTCTCTTTTTCTCCCCCACCCTTCTCTCCTCCCTCCTCTCCATCTCCTTGCCAAATACTTTCTTGCCATAGAGGGGAGTACAGAGAAGGTTAACCAGACTGATTCCTGGGATGTCAGGACTTTCATATGAAGAAAGACTGGATAGACTTGGCTTGTACTCGCTAGAATTTAGGAAGATTGAGGGGGGATCTTGTAGAAACGTACAAACTTTTTAAGGGGTTGGACAGGCTAGATGCAGGAAGATTGTTCCCGATGTTGGGGAAGTCCAGAACAAGGGGTCACAGTTTAAGGATAAGGGGGAATCTTTTAGGACCGAGATGAGAAAAACATCTCTGGAATTGTCTGCCGCAGAAGGTAGTTGAGGCCAGTTCATTGTTATATTTAAGAGGGAGTTAGATGTGGCCCTTGTGGCTAAAGGGATTCAGGGGGTATGGAGAGAAGGCAGGTACAGGATACTGAGTTGGACGATCAGCCATGATCATATTGAATGGCGGTGCAGGCTCGAGGGCCAAATGGCCTACTCCTGCAACTAATTTCTTTGTTTCCCTCTCCTCACCCCTCTCCCCTCTCCCACCCATCCCTCTCTCCTCCACCCCCATTCCCTCTATACCCCACCCCCTTCCCTCTCTCCCCCCGCCCCCCCTTCCCCTCTGTCCCTCTTCCACCACTCCCCTAACCCTTCCTCCCCACTTTTCCACCCCTCTCCCTCCCCCACCCCTCTCTCCCCCTCTGTTCCCTCTCCCTCCCCTCTCTCCCCCACCCCTTCCCGTACCCTCTGACCCTCCCCACTCATCCACCTCTCCCCCTCCCACTATCCCTCCCCACTCTTTTCCCCCCTCTCCCCCTCCTCCACACTCTTCCCCCTCCCTCCACATTCTTCCCCCTCCCTCCTCTACCCCCTCCCTCCTCCTTTCCCCGCCCCACCCCCCCACGTCTCTCTCTCCTCCCCCTCTCCCTCTCCTCCCCATCCCATTCCTCTCTCTCCCACTCACCTTCCCTCTCCCCCACCCCTGTACCCCATCTCCCTCCTCCCCTCCCCTACACCCTCCCTCCCCCATCCCTCTCTCCTCCCCCTCCCCCACCCCTCTCTGCTCTCCCTCTCCTCACCCCTCTCTGCTCTCACTCCCCCCACCCCCCCCCCCCTCCCCGCAAAACGCGGTTGGGGAAACAGACCCAACGGGTCTGCAGTTGGTCTAGTTATTATATAAAACTGTGTGCCTGCTGCCGTCCCTCCGCCGTCCGTCCTCCGTCCGTCCGGCTGCCTGCCTTTCTTCCTTTTGATTTGTTCCATCGTGTGATGTCACAATGCCCAATGCTCAAAGACATTGTTGCCATAGAGGAAGTACAGAGAAGGTTCACCAGACTGATTCCTGGGATGTCAGGACTTTCATATGAAGAAAGACTGGATAGACTCGGCTTGTACTCGCTAGATTTTAGAAGATTGAGGGGGATCTTATAGAAACTTACAAAATTCTTAAGGGGTTGTACAGGCTAGATGCAGGAAGATTGTTCCAGATGTTGGGTAAGTCCAGAACAAGGGGTCACAGTTTAAGGATAACGGGGAAATCTTTTAGGACTGAGATGAGAAAAACATTTTTCACACAGAGAGTGGTGAATCTCTGGAATTCTCTGCCACAGAAGGTAGTACCCCTACCCCACTCTACTTTCCCTCCGAAATCTCTCCAGTTTCCTCCTCCTCCTCTCCCCTCCCTCCCTTCTTCTCACCCTCCCCTCGCCCCACCCCGTCTCCCTCTCCCCCCACCTGTGTGTTTTGGGGGGTGGTTAGCGTGAGTGTAATGCCGCAGCCCCCCTCTCCCCCCACCCCCACAAACGCACGTTGGGAAAACAGACCCAGCGGTCTGCACTTGGTCTAGTTATTTTTCACACAGAGTGGTGAATCTCTGGAATTCACTGCCACAGAAGGTAGTTGATGCCTGTTCACCACTCACCCTACCCCTCCCTTCCCACTCTTCCACTTCTCTCCCCCTTCCCCCTCCACTCTCCCTCCCCACACTTTCCCCTCTCTCCCCCCACCCCTCTCCCCCTCCTTCCCTCCTCCCCACTGTCCCCATCCCCCCTCCCCCACATCTCTCACCCCATCCCCCTCTCTCACACCCCTACCCCGCTCTCCTTTCCCTCCCAAATCTGTCCCGTTTCCTCCTCCTCTTCTCCCCTCCCTCCCCTCTTCACACCCCCACCTGTGTGTTTGGGGGGTGGTTAATGTGAGTGTGATGCCGCTGCCCCTCCGCCACCCCCCCCCCCCCCCCCCCCCGCAAATGCCGGTGGGGAAACAGACCCAACGGGTCTGCACTTGGTCTAGCTTTTAATTAAATCAATGTACATATAGATCTTAAAGTTCCAATTTCTGTAACTAATCTGGTAAATTTTGAAAGATTTTTTTCTTTTATCTTTAGTTGTTGTCAATGAGTTTTTGTTCCATCCAAAGCGTAGAGACAAGATGTAAGACATGTCTGGGTTATCCTTGTTGTTTGCCCTCATGGGACTTGGTTCCAATGCATCGGGAACATTGAATAGAGAAATTGAAACTGGAGCACCTTTTGTGACTGCCACCTTTGCTTGCGTTACCATCGCACAAAGATAACCAGATTAGAAATGTTTTCAATGACGGGTATCACAAAGTGCACGACAATGTAAACAATCAGCCATTTAAGAAAAACTATGCAGGAAAACATAATGATGACAGACACAAAAGGCTGAAGTAACTCAGCAGCTAACTCAGCAGATACTGCAGGGTATGCTGGACCCGTCTCTACATCCTGCAGGGCAAGGTAGCATACCCTGCAGCAAGGTAGCAAGTCCTGAAGACCTTGCAGCATCTTCAGAGATGCTGTCTGACTAACTGAGTTACTCCAGCCCTTTGTGTCTGTCTTTGGTTTAAACCAGCATCTGCAGTTCCTCCCTAACACTTATCATAATGATGCCCTTTTTAAAAAAAATTCTGCTCTTGTTTTCTGCTACCTTGCCCTGCAGGATGTAGAAACGGGTCCAGCATACCCTGCAGTGATTGTAGAGCCAGTTCTCAGTGCCAGGCTTGACCAGGGCTACGCTGCGCAGATACTAGTTTACGACGATGAGACTTACTTGATGCAAGATGTGGCTGAGGAACAGGAGATTGAGACGGACTCTGCAGAAATGGGTAAGAACCGTATTGGGGGGTGGGGGGGGGGGGGGGGGGGGTGGGTGACAACAGAAATATTGTGCGATTCATTCCAGAAGTCCACTCACTCCAGCACAACGCCACAACTGGAGGGCACGCACATTGGAAGTTTTACACAAGTTTTAATAGCAGATAGTAGGAAATTGTTGAAAATTATTAGAAATTGTTGGAAATGATGCACGATTGCACATATAAAATGAGCAAATGTTTGAAAAATATTTTCTGTTCTACTTCTATACAACATTAAATGTAGCTATGCAGCCCATCTCATGTACACCTGCCCCTGGACCAGTCACATTCCCTCCACCCCCCTCCCCACTTACTTACTTCTAACTTGGTCCCTAACAATTGTCCATGAACTCGATCCTGGTTTTCCAACCACCACCTACCATGGACACAATGATTAGGGACCCAGTTCGAAGCCCTTAGTAAGTGGGGAGGAAATGGAAGTATCTGCAGGAAACCCACAAGTTCACAGGGAGAGCATGCAAACCGTGCACAGATATCACAGGAGGTCAAGAGATCACAATGAGGCATCAGCACTGTGTCATTATGGTGCTCAAATCTAGAATTGTTATGTTCCTATATTCTATATTCCTTTGTTAAAGATGGGTGTCAGTGAGATTGACTGCCATTGCTGCTCTGCATTTGCCTGGTCGAAGGTAAGTGAATGAATAACTCAAGGTTCTTTTTGAAATGTCTCCCAATGTGTGGGTGAACGTCTGCCTTCGTCTATAGTTTCCATAAGGAAGGCTATGATCAAGAACAATGAAAAGCCATATACATATACAGTTGCTATTCAGGAGTGAGTGTACAAGCCACCAACTTGTGGGATCTCAATATGCAGTAAAGCTCCGTTCATTTTAACAATGTTACAAAATTTTGAGATTTAAAAAATCAAGTCTGTAATTTATCCCATCAGATAAAGCATAAAAAGAAGTTTAATTTGACACTTAATTCACTTTCATATCTTCAGTATTAAAAATGTTATGGCCATTAGCATATTGTTCCCTATTGCTTTTCCATCGACTTAACTCAAAAGCTGTGATCGAGGACAGTCAAAAGCCCATAACTTTCTTAAAATTAAGAGAACTGAAAGAAATTTTCAGTTATTGTAGATTGAAGCATTCTGAAACAAATATGAAACAATCTTACTTAGATGACTCGAAATTAAAGCATATAATTAGTTAGTTACCTAATTGTAGCTAGTTACAAAATTCAATTACTAGATCTAAACATCTATCAATTTCTTAAGAATAGATTAACATTTTTAAATAGCCTGTGTCCAAATAACTTTCACACAAGAATTTGCAATATAACATAATTTTAAATCTCATGTCATGGATTTATAGGCCAAATGGAAGGAATTTAGTGTTTAATTCCTGTAAATTAATGGCCATTTAAATCATCTTACGAGTGGGTTTTTCTGGAACGCGATCATTTGGAATGTTGCCGTGAATTTAAACCCCATATCGGCAGGAAAAATACTGCCGGTTCGTATGGGGAAAAAAATCACCGTTTCGCAACGTAAAATGTGAATTAAAGGCATCTTAAGGAGCACTTTTATACATAAAATAAACGGCTTTCCTTTACCTGTCCCCGTACCTGAAATCCGTCCCCGTTGACGGCTATAGAAGCTGATTTTAAAATTACTCCAGCGCTGAACTTGTCGGGCCGTCGGAACAATTCTTCAGCAAAAGCTTTGCACTCGAACAATATATAATCCAGGACAAGGTAGGAAAAAAAACGCGTTTTAACCCTGCCCCCCCCCTCAAAGGCGCCAAAATCGCGCTCACGGCCAGTGGCAGAACTGCAGCGCGGTTGAAGGTAAGTTTTGTAACATACCTATTCATTTGTCATCTGATCATTTGGAAATCCAGATGGCCTGGCATCTGGCTTTCCCATTAGGTTTCAGTGTGAGGCCAGATCTGGTGGCCTGGAATGCCACCTGGGCCAGGATTTGGGCTGTGATCTGATGTGGCCAGGATGCGGAGTGTGATTAGGAGTAGATATGCACCCAGAGGGAGGATCCTGAAGAACTTGCATATTTCAAGTTGTTGGGTTTTCTGGAAAGTTTACCGTATTTGGGTAACCTCCACCATTCTTGGAATCTGCTAATCTAGCACTACCAAAATCTTCGGGTCCTGAATTACCTGAGTTTTACCGTATTTTGTGTGGATTTTCTCCACTCCCACACAAGGTCTCATTTGCTTGGCAAGAATTAGTGGTGTTTTTTTTTTCCCCCTCTGGGACCCAGTAAAATGAATTTAATCTTTGAAAGGTCAGAAGATTACATCAGTGTGGAATGCACTCCCACGGAGATTGATCGTAAATGCAGCAAAATACTACAATATACTTTACAGAGTGAATTATCGGATCAGCATTATAATCATTGTTTCACAGCTTAGAAATATTGAGCTGTAACTGACATAGCTTTATGAACACTGATGCTATTATTAAGAAAGCACATCAGCGCCTCTACTTCCTGAGAAGATTACGGAGAGTCGTTTTGCCAAGGAAGACTCTCTCTAACTTCTGCAGGTGCACAGTAGAGAGCATGCTGACCGGTTGCATCGTGGCTTGGTTCGGCAACTTGAGTGCCCTGGAGAGGAAAAGACTACCAAAAGTAGTAAACACTGCCCAGTCCATCATCGGCTCTGACCTCCCTTCCATCGAGGGGATCTACCGCAGTCGCTGCCTCAAAAAGGCTGGCAGCATCATTAAGGACCCACATCATCCTGGCCACACACTCATCACCCCGCCACCTTCAGGTAGAAGGTACAGGAGCCTGAAGACTGCAACGACCAGGTTCAGGATTAGCTACCTCCCCACAGCCATCAGGTTATTAAACTTTGCTCGGACAAAACTCTGAACATTAACAACCCATTATCTGTTATTTGCACTTTATCAGTTTATTTATTCATGTGTGTATATATTTATACAATGGTATATGGACACACTGATCTGTTCTGTAGTCATGCCTACTATGTTCTGTTGTGCTGAAGCAAAGCAAGAATTTCATTGTCCTATCAGGGACACATGACAATAAACTCTCTTGAATCTTGAATCTTGAATGAACATCACTGATGCACAAATTCCCAATGTATAACTGTAGTGACATGTTGATTGTAAACTGTCCAGACACCAAACAAAAAGGGATATGTGTCAATGTGCATAAGCTGCCTGTTGTTCCCTTTCTGTGCATTATTAACCCTTTTCATCAATTTACCTCTAGTGAAATATTCCATTTGTTCTCGTATTATTTACCATAATAACGGCAAAGCTTGATTAACCATCCTGGCACTTTTTTTCTTGTTTATATTTGTTTCCAGATATAACTATACATTCATTGTACAATTGCAAATACATCCTCCTTTTTCTATGTGGTTTGGTATTATTAGGGCATTGAAATGTTAAAAATATTAATTGCAAGTTAATCATATTTTTAAACAATAGTGGAATCCCAATATTTTTGGATGGTCCATTGGAAAAATGTTTGCCTTTATAATCTCTTTTAACGCAGCATAAAAATCATCCTATGATATAAATCCCTTCATGGGCTTGTCTCTTATAATTGCTGTAACCCTTAGTATTACAGCACTTTGATTATTGGATTCTTCAAATAATTCATATCTTCCAATCTATCTTGTTGTGCTCTGTACACTTTTTTGTCTGCATTTCTTTTGTTGCTGTAACACTATATTTTGTTCTGTTTATTTTTCTTTTGCACTATTTGATGTATTCATGTTTGGTATGATTTACCTGGATGGCATGCAAAATAAAAATGTTCACTGTGTCTCGGTACACATGACAATAATCAATGACAATACTCACCTCTCGTGTGACCCCAGTTTTCTTTGTCTCACTATTGGCAACTGTGTGGTCCTTCAGCAAATAGCTTGATTACATTCACTTGTTAAGCTTACACCATAAGGATAGATTTTGGAGACACAAGGAACTGCAGATGCCGGAATCTTGTATAGAACACGAAGTGCTGGAGGATCTCAGTTGGCTAGGCAGCATATTTGGAGATCATGAATTGCCGATGTTTTGGGTGGGGACCCTTCAGACTGGATAGATTTTGTTGGGATGAGAGACTTAAGTGCCTGATGCTGGTCAAAATTCTTGCCAAATTCATAACCCCAGGATGTCAGGTGAAGATAGATACAAAATGCTGAAGAAACACAGCAGGTCAAGCAGCATCACTGGACAAAAGGAATAGATGACGTTTTGGGTCATGACTCTCCTTCAGTCCCTCGACCCGAAACGTCACCTATTCTTTTTCTTCAGAGATGCTGCCTGTCCTGCCGTGTTACTCCAGGTGAACCATGCTAGACCACATCACCAGAGGTTTAATGTTGTTTGTAACTGAACCTGAAGCACTTAACAGTGGAAGTTCTAGCTCAATCTTGGGACTTTATTTTAGAGTATAAGGGAG